>PVJD01008502.1:0-71989 GCA_004026545.1 Mormoops blainvillei
GCAGGTCTGGGGTGGGGGGTGCAGGGTGGAGGGGAATAAAGGGGAGAAAGAAATAAACAGGATAACTGTACTAGCATAATCAATAAAACATACTTAAAAAAATAGTGTTGTAGAAAGAGAAGGGACTTCCTATAAACTTGCCTTTGTCCTTTTTAGGGGAATAAGATTTAAATGCCATCCATCTTTATGATTGTCTTTCGCTGAGTATATGTGTGGGGGGAATGTTGAGTCTTTTTTTTTTTTCCTTAATTTGGTTGAGGCATAGTATCAGCCGAAGATTTCAAGCCCAAGCTGGGAACGCGTTATCTCAGCCAGGAGCCGGTGACCTATAGCAAAGGCCGCCTTCCTTTTCCAACGTGCATAAAAGTCTGTTAATAAACCTGGAGGCGTCTGATGTGCTTGGAGCTGGCTGCACATCCGGGCTCTTCCATTTAGGAACTGCTGTGAAAACATGTGGCACGAGAGACCGTTGACGGATGGGTGTCATTGCCTCCGTGAAAGCTTTGAGTCGCAAATGTGTGTGTGTGCGTAGTTTGTTCCATTTGTAAACTACAAATACATATTCAAATTGAACACTGTGTGTAGCATAAAACGAGGCTCCAAACTGCTTCCTGTGATGCTAGCAGGAGAAACGTGTGTTCTGTCTGTGGTGCATGTTCCGAAAGACAAATTTTGTCCTTTCTCATATCCAGTGAAAGCCTTCTAAAATATGGTAAATGTTATCAAACTGACCGATGAAATATGCATATCCATTGAATTAAATATTTAATGGACTTCATGGTGTTTGAAGCTTGTGGGAAAGGCAAGTACATTTTTATTGTGCTGCTGTATTTTTTTTCTCTCTGCAAATTCAAGTCTGCGTTGCCCTCTATTCTTGTTTAATGATTTCACCAAAGAATACAACGTAAATCTAATTCCTGTTAATCAACAAAAATTTAATAAATGTATTTCTGTTTGCTAAAGTCAGAATGCTATTGAATTATAAAATACTATCTTTTACAAATAGCTTCTTGCTTTCCTTTCGAGCACAATCATACAGCAGTCTCCTCTTTTCTGGGGTTTCGCTTTCCTTGGTTTGAGTTACCTGCGGTCAACCATAGTCTGAAAATATTACATGGAAAATTCCAGAAATAAACAATGCAGACGTTTTAAACCGCGGGCGCGCGCCGTTCTGAGTAGCCTGATGAAATCTCGCGAGTCCCGCTCCTCCTGCCGGGATGTGACTCATCCGTTCGGCTGCGTCTGGAGCCGTAGACTCTGCTCACCTGTGAGCCGCTTAGTGCCTGTTAGCCACTTCGTAGCCATCTTGCTGATCAGATCCCCTGCCCTGGTGTGGCGGGGCGCGTGTTCAGGTGACCCCGATTTTACTGAATGGTGGCCCCACCGCGCAGGTGTAGCGACGCTGGCATCTTGGGCGCGCCCGGGAAGCTGCGAAGTGCTTCCTGCAGGTGAACAGGTGAGCGCAGCCCGTGAGGTGGTTTGAGGGAGACAGACAGCGCGAGCCCGTTCCCAGAGCTTTCATTCCAGTGTATTGTTACAGTTGTCCTATTTTATTGTTGTTTACGTCCTACTCTGCCTAAATTATAAGTTAAACTTTATCATAGGCGTGCACGTACAGGAAGACATACCTGTGGGGCTGTCCCTGGTTTCGGGCGTTTACTGGGAGGGACTCCTTTTTATCCTCCTCAGACAAGGTGGTGGGGGGGGACACAAAAGTTACCAACAGGAATTAGCTTCCCAGCTACTTTGTTGTTAAAATCCCCCTGGGCGCACGTTTTAGGTGCCCGAGGCTACGGCTTGAGCTTCGCACAACAAAGTGGCCCCGTCTGGCCAGTCCGGCCGACCCCGAGGGGGCGGCGCTTAGTGACAGGGCATGGAGTCTGGTTTTCCTTTCTGAGCGACTGAGTGAGTCCCTAGGCGACTGTGTTAAGTGAGAACCATCCAGATTGCTCTGTGCACTCCTTTTCTTGAAGACGGTGGTGTCGTCTGATACAATTGTATATATTTACATTTCAAAAAAAAAGAACAAACCCTGAGGGACTTTATTTATTTACTTTTCTGTCCTCTGTGTCTGTCTGCTGTGAAGAACTACTTCGCCCACCCCCAGAGCTTTTGGCCGGGGAACTTGTTTGCGGAGTCGACACCTGGACTTTCAGCTGTTGGTATGAAAAGCTGAAAACCTGGTTTTAGTTGCAGGGTGAGAGTCATTTGAAAGGAGAGGAAAGCAAAGTCCATCCCTGAGGAGACGTTCCCGCTCGGAGAGCGGACGGCCCCTGGGGACCGAAGCGCCTCCGTTTTGCTGTGTTTACTCTTCCTCTTACCTTTGAGCATTTCTTCCAGCACTTAGGAATAGACGTTCAGGTGGGAGCAAGCGTCGAAGCCCAGGCTGCTCGTACCACAAGGCGACGTATGTCTAACAGCCACCTAAGGGGAGAACGCTGCCGACAGCCCCAGTCCCGCTCTGTAACCACGGTGTGCGTGTGGTTTCTGCTCTGAACTTGCCTCTCCGCAGGGCCCGTCTGTTGCCACGGGAGACAGTTTCATTCCAGGTGTGAGGGATCGTGTGGAAAAGCCGAGGCCCCCACCCCACCCCACCCAGCACGGCGATGTGTCAGGCGTGGGATTTAGGGCGAAGTCCTGATCTTGAGAGAGGGTGGCCTCCCCCTGGATGGGCTGTCATCTGCGTCTCCTCTGTTCCCTCATGCCCCACCCCCCGCAAATGATGCCTCGTATTTTAACCTGAAAGAAACATAGTGCAGTCTTTCCTTAGGTATGGGGCAACGCTCCCTTCCCCCGAAACCGGTAAAGAAAGCACCCTCGATTGTTCCTACGGTCCGAGTCAGCTTTATAGAAATGGGATTTTTAAAATAACAATCACTGCCCATGCACACAAAATGAACCTCAGAGCCCTTCGTGCTGTAGAAAAGGACTATGATCATTATGACTTTTCAGACGCGACTTTGTCAATCAGTTTTTTAAATGTGTTTACATTCAACAGCCTTGGTTCTGTGTGAATGGGGAAGGGGACGCCTGAGAGATGAGTAGAACCAGAACCATGGAAGTTAGCGTTTTGTGTTCTCCCCACGCTTAGAACCCCCAGGGCCTGTCTCGTCACCACACACTTCTCTACAACTGCGCCTTCATTGCGTTCTCTTATGCGTGACGTGTTTCATCACCAAAGCACTGACAGTGCTGCCTACTGACGTTCAGAAATATTTTCTCGGCCTTGATGCGTGGGGACAAATGCAGGCAAGGGGAAACGTTATTCGTGTTCCCCAAGAGTGAAAATACCATCGGAAAATTATAAGCGTTTGAAAATTGGATGGTATTATTAATAAAATATTATGTGTTGCTGGTATGGAAAAATGAGCCAACTTGTTCAAGTTATTCTTGCCATTCTGAGATTTTATTCAGAAGAGGTGAAAATGGTTCGTGTCGTTATGAAGCTGTTGGGAAAGAGAGTTTTGTGAGAAATGTTGTGATGCTGGTGGAACTTGGTGACCCTCGACCCCACCATCATTAGGCTGTCACACCCACAGGGGACGGTTGACAAGGGATTCAGGTTCTTGGCATGAGTCGTTCTCTCTCAGGGTTTATAAGGTGTATTTCTTGCCCGAAACCAGACTCCAGCTGCAAGAGAAATAGTCGGCGATGTGGAGATGGCCCCGTGGAAGTAAAATGGCACGGTCACGCGCTGGGCAGCGGGCAACCCAACCAGTGCTTTTATGACCCATCCAAAAACGGATGAGCAAATTAACACATTCCCCCACGGCCCCCCAGACAGAGTAAAGCTTGGATTCTTAACGATGAAAAAATTATATATTCCACTTCTAAGGCCTTAATTAACATCATAAGCAATTTTGGTAGCAAAAATGTAGACCACCATTTCTCGTCTCTGATCGTTGAGGCCACCCACAATTAAATGTGGCCACAATATACCCTGAATTATTATGGGGATTTCCTGTAATGGACAGAAAGACCCCTCTGTGACGGAGCCACCGGTAGCGGGTTAGCCGAGCCGCGCAGCCGGGCGCCGCGTCAGGAATAACGCATCTTGTCTGCTGGCTCTTGCGGCCGGGCGCTCCGAGTGGACCGCCCGCCGACTGCTCCGAAGGGCGGCTGGCCAGGCCGCCGTCCGTCATTCTGGACATGATTAGTAGGCTTCTAGCATGAGGCCTTGTGCGCCTTCATTCTGATGTTAAGCTAGACACAGCCATATTCTCCCAGGCAGGGCCCGCGCCGGGGTCGCAGGCCAGGCCCCCGGTAGGGGGCGCGCGAGAGGCAACCACGCTTAGATGTTTTTCTCCCGCTCTTTCTCTCTCCCTGCCCCTCCCTCTAGGAAAATAAAATAAATAAATAAAATCCTTTAAAAAACCCTGAAAAATAAATAAAATCTTTTTAAAAATCTTAAAAATAAAAAGGCATATTCTCATTGCCTTTACTTTTATTGTATTCTTTCAGAGGTGTGGCATTGTCTTTACCGGGAACGGCACCAACCAGCTGCCCCTTTGTTAAAATGTCAGGGGAGTGGTCCTGCAAACCGAGGGACCATGTGCTGACGATTTAGAGCGGCTCTTCACTTGCAGTTTCACAAGTTGCATGTTTCCTATCCGGCTTCTTTTTGGTAGCAACAAGGGGGACCGAGCGAGGTCTGGTGCAGGGCTACTCGCTTGGCGGAACCTCGACCGTGCCTCCCCCTGAGCTGACGGCCATCACAGGGCGTTCAGAAGCGCCCGCGGCTCTTCGCTGCGGCGTCCGCGGGGCGGCGTTGCCGAGGAGCCCACGGCGGCGCCCGTGTTTCCAGGCGTCTCCACTGTGGGCCACACGTAAGAACTCCCTTGATCACAGCTCTGGGCAGACAGCAAAGCAGTAATTACACTGAGCAATCTGTTATTGTGCGCAACTGGCGTAAACAATTTTTTGTTGTTGTTGATTGTCTCATAAACTTTAAACAAAAATGGAAAACTTGAGAGCATTATCAACTGTTGTTTCTTTACAGTGCAGCGCCAAAGTCTTTCTTACAGTCTTTATAGACTAGTTTCTCATTTTTCTCCATTCATGAGCTAACTCCCATTGAGCAGTTCATTGAAATACCTTTTAAAAAAATTCTGCATAGCTCAAAATGACATGAAGCTGCAGCAGAGTGAGTTAGCACTGTTCTTCCTCGGTTCTAAGACATTACGGATTTAAAAACTGCTTTTTGGGAGAACACTACTGCATTCATTAAATGTAATTGTAAACTGTAAGTTGATTTTAGAAGCTTTATTGAAGTGGAAAATGTAGCAACTGAGTTATATAAGTAACCATTATGTATCAGGCACCTGATAAACATTAGATATCTCTAACCACTGTCTCTAAGCATTATGGGAATTGTGCCAGGCACTTTTAGCCCCAATTCATAAATGGCAAACCTGTAGTTTATCTTAGAGATGAGGTAATAGATCGGAACCTACAGCTCCTAAACGTTAGAACTGGTTCTTGTTATTCGGCTTCCAAAATCCATACCCCTCCCACAGTACCAGGGACATACATAAAAATGAAAGTCAGTGGTACTGGCAGGCCACAGTGAAAATCAGGCAGAAAAGCGACATGCAGCCAGAGGTGAGAGAATGGTAGAAAGTGCATGCAGTGATGTCTCACAGACATGACAAAGCCGAGCCGCGAACCCCTCTCCACGCACTTACGCGGGGAAAGCAAAAAGGGAGACAGAGCCCATTGCAAACGTGAATCGATGGGGCCCACAGAGAAAAATAAACGAGCCCCCGGGGAGAAGATCCATGTTTTCCTGCACCATAGAAATTTCTATTCTGCACGTTCAAAGAGAGGCTTCTTTGTAAATAGGTACTTTGTTTTGTAGGAGTAATAATATTGTACATTAGCATTTCTCTTGGCTTATTTTAAATTTCTTATAGCAGTGAAATTTATTCAGGTAAACAGTATTTTCTTAACTGTTATGTCTCTTTCGTAACTATGTTACGTCTCTTTCCCTTATACTTCCTTCTAATCTGCGCCATGGAAACTTTTTGTCTCTTTTCAGTGGGTGTATGCAAAATTACAGATACAATAAGGGGCAAATACTTGGGATGTAAATTCTACAGCTATAATTGGAAAATACACTCAAAATTTTAGGTCCATTGCTATCATGTAATCAGTTATATTCCTGTCCTCTGGGATTTAAAAATGCGTATATCATGTCATCCACATCATTATGTAATTCAAAATCTAAAAATATTCTCTTAAACGCAGCATTTTCCCCTGACGCTACTTTCAGTGGCACTCATAACTTTATTTTATATTTTTAAAAAAATATGAGGTAATTTCTGTACTTTATGGTCACATTCCTGTCAAGAATTTATTTTTAAAACAGAGTTTTCTGAAAACTAAGGTATAAAGAGAGTTGTCATAAGGTGGCAGTGTGCTTCAATGATAACCATCAGGACAGAAAGAGAGGCTCCATCCATAGTCGGTTGGGAGCCCCGCATCAAAATTCACCGCACCTAAGGTTTTGGGGAGGAAAACTGAGCAGCTATTTCTTAGGGCATGTGTGGGAAATTGTCAGAGATGCTACTCTTTGGGGTTTTACCAGGGCCGACTCTAAAGATCGTTGGGGAATCCATGTGTTCACTGCTTCCTAATCTGTCTGTGCCTGGGGAGTGATGGGGCATCGGGGAGCAGTGCTTTCGTGGGGGTGCTGACTTGCTTTAGGGAGAAGTGATAAGTACATTTCCATGTTCCAAGAAATGTGTTTCAGGTTATAGTCATTTTAATTGTTAAGTGTTAATCATTGTAATTTTCATTTCGGTAGTATTGGATATAGGAGGTTTTGGACATGGTTTAATTAACAGTATTAGTTTGTAGAGAAGAGAGAGAGAATTCCAGCTTTTTAATGAAATGGACTAAGTTTAATTTCCTGCCTCCCCATTCACCCGCTTTGACACGTTGAGCCCGTTACTTTGCCTCTGAGACTTTTCTTTTTATTAATAACTTGGAGACAATAATAATGCTTGCCAAACAAGACCGCTGAAAGATCCAGTGAGGTGGCGTTGGTGGCGTTGCTTACTGAACTTCAAGATATTGTGTTAACTATTACAACAGCCGAAGAAAATATTGGCTCTATTTGTAAATATTTTCTGCTGTGACCATCCGCTAAGAGAACGATTGCAGGGTGTGTGGTCACATTGTTGTGTGATACACAATTGCTCTGTACCAAGTTAGAGCAATGACAGACAAACAGAGCATGTCCTGCTCCTTGTCTGTCACCATGTAGGCATGTTTTAGTCTCTGCCGGCATTGTGAGTGGAAGGAGGGTCAGGAGGATGCCGAGGAACCACGGTTCTCCTTAAACTCCCTTCCACTGGGCTGGAGAAGCAAAACGAGAAAAGAAATCAGAAGACCTGTGTTCTGGCCTCAGCTCTGTCAGGAACCTGTTTTGTGACCTGGAATAAGTCTCTGCAGCTCTCCCATTGGTAGATTGAACTTGCTAATCTGCAAGTCCCTTCGGACACTTCCAAGAATATTTCATATTATGAATTCGCAAATAATGAAGCACTAAATTGCATGTCAGTGAGTGAAGGTGCACTAGCTGTTCAAAGAGAGCAGACGGCAGTGTGGGCTGGGGTATGTGGGGCATCTCTGGCATTACTTTCAAGGAACAGATATATAGTTGTCATGAGCAAGAGGAAAGTCAGTTCCATGACTGAATCATTTTCTCTATATTGTATGTGAAACAGCAGACACACGTAACATTAGAAAAGCCTGGCACATTTCAAATTTAAAATACTATTAATGTTTTATATCAGCTGGGTGAAAAAAATAATAATTTTGAGTTTTCACTACCAGCTAGTGCATAGCAAGTAATGAGGACCCCGGGAGAAAAGACATAAAAATGACTATTCATTGTAGGCGTTAGTAGCTTGATCACGGTAAATAGTATCCTCACTGTATAAGGTATTTTAGATAATTTCATTGGAAGTAGATAATATCTGTTAAAGGTATCTGTCACCTTGAAAATCTCTAGACGCTCCCATCCTTCTAGTTTCTCCTCCCCCTGGGCACCACTTAACTCCTTTAGAATTGGCAAAGGTCTTGCTGCCACAGCCTTGATTGCATTGTAGTCCTTGGGCATCGTTTCGCTTCGGAAGTCTTTGCCAGCTGGAAAGACGAGACATGAGAAATAATTTCATTTGCCAACTTGGCTACCCCTCTCTTCTCGTCATTCCCTGTGAAATCAGCTTGCAAATGAACATGTGCTATCTGACTCTATTCGTATCCATGTACCTTATCACGCACAGTAAAAACGACTGACGATCCGAGCACATCACCTGAAACCTCACCTTGCCGAGGCCCTCAGATCCCTGAGGTGCATCCGCCTGTTGGAACCCACTCCAGGCCCGAGTTGCGCTCGACCGTTATGGCGCGCGGGTCACCGTTTTTCCGTGTGCGCTGGTGCCGGCACTTTCCTTAGCTCTGACTGATAAGGCACTTGCCATTTTTCTAGCTTTTGCAACTATTACCTGTCTCTGCCCGCCACTTACAGAGCTAGTGCCAAATAATTTACATTGTTGTTATGATAGTGCTTCTAGGTACAGTTTTTCTATCAGCTGGCTATCGTCACATGCCAAACCACTCCCAGTCGTTGGTGTAGAACAGCGTGCACATGTCGATGGATGGCGGCCGGCTTTCTCAGCCGCCGTTGGTCCCTCCTCAGCAGTAAGGTTACAAAGCCCCTCTCCTGCTCCTGTCCCAAGCCCACCTCAGAGGTGTGTGCTAGGGATGGCAGCTGGACTCTTCAGGCACATACCTTGCATTGACTGCCACAGCCACGCGGCCTTCACAGCTGCTTCTGGGTCCACCTGGATTAAGCTTGCACCTGACTCAGTCGAGGTCCTGCCTTGGTGGGACAGGCAGTGAGGACAGTGGCCCTGCTGGGTGCCATGGCCTGTCGGTAGCTGCAGCCCAGAGATGTGCATTAAACACACGTTTATGAGAGCATTTTTGTTGACATAGGTTAAAAATTCAGTGAAACATAAGTTGTAAAAGCATTTTCTTCCTACCAACTCTATAAAGATCTACAAGTTTAATGATATATACTTAAGCCAAAAAGCAAAGGCTCTCTGACAGTATTTAGTGTTGGATAATATTTAAATCTATGATGGAGCAGTGGGGCGCTTAACACATTTAAATGTTTAAACTTTAAAAAGAATGAGTTATTTATGAGTTTTAGAATGGGAATATCTTTTTTTTTTTTTTAAGATTTTACTTATTTATTTTTAGAGGAATGGGAAGGGAAGGAGAAAGAGAGAGAAACATCAATATGTGGCTGCATCCCGTTCACCCCCAGCTGGGAACCTGGCCTGCAACCCAGGCATGTGCCCTGACTGGGAATTGAACCAGTGACCCTTTGGTTTGCAGGCCGGAGCTCAAACCACTGAGCCACACTAGCCACAGCTCATTATGAAATTCATATTTAAAGAAGATTAGCTTGGCAGTGATCAGGGGACTAAATGAAAAAAGCAGATACAAATGTGTCAAACATGTAAAAAGGTTAGTTCACATAGAAATTAATCAAAATTTGCTTAAGTCATGACTTCTTTTTGATTCATTCATTTATTCCACAAACACTTGTTGAATGTATAAACTCTTGGGCACTGTGGAGAAATGAGAGCTGTAACATGGATTAGAATTGATACCACTTTCGAAGAATTCTAAGTCTACAAAAGAGAGAACTGTGTACATAAATGTGTAAAATAAATTTTGCACATAAAGCATGAGAACCTATGTATTATAAAGTCAGCATTATAGGTCAAAATGAAGTACTATCAATACTTATTCTTAGGAAAAACAGCCTTTTCCTGAGAGTTTCATAACTATTTTCAAATGTAACTTAATTATGAATAAATAAATTGATCTCGGCATAAAAGATAAAAACTTAAAATTGAACAGATAACTGTGTAAGGAACCAAGTTAAAAGTGCACTCTTTGGCTTAAAGCTGCATGATAAATGCTGAGCAGTATGCACTGTTGTTGGCATGAACTTAAAAGACATACGTAACGCCACCTTGGTCCTAAACCACAAGAAACTGTTGCCATCAAACTCAGCACCTCCCTGTCAAGTTTCTGGAATTGCACAAGAATTCCCGGGTTGGGACTGGGCCAATTGCAGAGTTGTTTTACCTTACACTCTATTTTAACTATATGATGCTAGCATTTTACACAGCTGGGCGTGGCGAAAGTAAATTCTGCATTTAGGCTAACCCCCTTCTATTCCCTAATTTTCTCCTCTCTCATTTCTTTCTTTCTTGTCTCACTGTCTATTTCTGTTTTTTTATCCACCCTTCCATCAGTTCCTTTTCTTTTTTATTCTGTTCTTTTCGTTCCTTGTTCCTTCTTTCTCAACATCATCACCTCTTCCTTCCCTTTTTCTCATCCTTTGCGTCTTGCTCAAAAGATTGTCAGCCGTGTTCTCCTGTTGTTTTTTAAAATACAGTGATGATATTTTACTTTGTTTATTGGAAATTAATAAAATATGTAGCAGCTATTAGTGCAAACAATTACGAACTGACTGGAAAACAAAACATAAAATCCTCGAGGATGTTTTCACATACAATGAAGGCATGCTAATTATTAGGCTGGTACTGAGCTTTATTTTCCGAGAGAAATAAGATTCGTGATAGATGTTTAGATGAATATTGAGAATTTTAATATCCTATTTGGATTTTTCAATCCTCATTTCAAGTTCCCTGGAATACATCAGAGTAATCAAATTTATAATTCATAATAATTTAAAATATGCATAGCCTTTATACACGAAGCACCCTACTACTGGGCAAACCCTTTTAATGAATAGGCAGGATTATTCAAGTCAGCCCAACAAAAGTGAGCTCCTACTAGCGTGAGAAACTAGGCTAAGGAACAGAATTCATTCCTGACTGCAACGGTGTGGGTTCTTTCTCTTCGCTCCCTTGATCCAGGAGTCCAGAGAAGGAACAGGTCAGCTTTGAGGGAGATAATGGAGCCAGCCGTGGAAGGTACATGTTAATCGGGCTTTTGTCACTGAGAAGACAGCTCGGGGGAGTAACAGAAGAACAAAAGAGGACAAGAATGTGAAGACGATTTAAGAAGTTCTCATTGTGCAGTTAGAAAAGCATTGGCTGCCTGGAGGGGCCGCGGGTGGAAGATAAACTAAGCTGGAGCAACACTGATTGGCTCGCCTAATGTTTAGTGAGGCTCCGTGAGTAACCGGGCGCGGGGCTGGCTCGACAGTGACACGGCAAGGAGTAGAAGCGGGCACGGCTCTGGGGCCGTCCGGCAGAGCGGCGGGGGCAGAGCGTTTACATAAATTAGTCTCGCCAAACACAGCACCACACGAAGGTAGGGCACAGGGAGACACCGGCCATGGCTTGGTGGGTTATTCCAGAAAATCAGACAGTGCCGCCTTTGCCGGGTGTTTATGGGGATGAGGAAGTAACATTCATCGCATATTTGCTATATCACAGGCATTTTGCTAGACTCTGTAGGTATCTCCTCTAGACTTTGCTCCCCATAATAACTTGACATGACAGGGACTTTTTATTCCATGCAAGAGAGTGAGGATTGCAGCAGTGGTGACTCGTCACGTAGGCGACCCGTGGGAGAGATGGTTTGAACCCAGATTGCTTGACTCTTCAGGTAATACCGTTGTTATTGTCATTTCAGGAGTCTGCCCTGGGCCCCGCTGTTACTGGAAAAGAGCATGACTGTTGTGCTTAAAACCAACAGGAGACATACGGTCATTTTGAAAGGGAACAGTCCTGTGGGTAGCAAATGGTGACGACATGCTCTCCTGGGTGGACGGGGAGGAAAGGAAGGGGACAGGAAGAAATGAGGAGGGAGGGTTTGAGGCCAAGGCGGCAGGACTCAGGGGAGAGCTCACGGAGGTTCTCGCCTAAGTGAGGAAACTACCTGGATGACGTCGGAGAACAGTGTGGGAAGGACGGGTCTCTTCCCTTTCCTCTCCCGCCTGTTCGTGACCTCCTCATGCCTCCGCAGGAATATACCCATAGCCTCCCGACCATTCCTGTGGCCACCAGAACTGAGTTTCCGAAGGGTTCCTTGAACAGCAACCTTGGTGACTTCCCAGTGGCCATTATACAGTGATGTCTAAAGCCCTTATCCCAGAATATAACTTTGTTAACCTCTGTCGCTCTGGGCTGGTTCTTTCATGAATTCCCAGCTCCCATATTCTAATTCACCAAATTTCTCTCTGAACATGTCTGTTCGTTACAATATATCCCATCTATTCTATTTGCATTTCAGGGGCCAGATTTTCTACTTCCAGAATTTCTGTTTGGTTCTTTTGATCATCCTCCGACTTCTCTTTCATCTTGCTTGTTTTTGTTTCATCCATTCTTATTTTGTTTTTAGGGGATGGCATTCCCTCCTTTATTTTATTATAAGGAAGATAAACCTAGTAATCTTTTAAAAGCTTTAGATTTTGTTATTTTCAATTTGTCATAAATTTAGTTTCGGATTACTGGAGGTCTCTGAATGTCATTCCGCACCTGTTTTAGAAATAGCGCGCACTTGGGAATCTTGAGCCATCGTTGCGTCAGTTTTCTCCTGATGGACGCTCCCCCACCCACCTGGCAACTGCGCGGTCACCTCTGTGCACCTGAGCTGGAGCCACGTCTTACCTTGGTGGCTCCAGGAGTGAGTCTGCTGGACCACGGTGATGACGTCGTGCCCGTGGGGACTGTGAGGATGGCGTGACCCACATCTTAGACTAAGTCTGTGTTGGCAACCTCCTGTCTCTCTTTGGCGTAGAGCTCATAGAGGCCTTTGCCTCAAGCGGTCCAACTCTTGGTGACTTCCTAGCCCCGCCATGAGAAAGGGAGTCCCGCCCAGCCAGCCCATCATTCTAAGCAAGGGCCTTACTCCGCGCCCTGCAGGTCTCACTTGCTGAGCCAGGGGCCCCGGCCTCTCTCTGCTTGCTCAGAGCCAGGGCCCACCAGGCCTAGTGCTTCGTTTTGGCCCGCTCCTCCATTTTTGTTTCATTTGTGGTCCATCGAGCTATTTCGGTTGTTTTTTCTGCTGCCTCTTTACAGTTAAGATACATATACGTGTGGGGTGTGTGTATATATATATAATAAGACTATATGACACGAAGATGAGCTTTGAGTCGAAGTTTCAGAATGTCTTCTTAGCCCAGGTTCTTAGAGGACCGGTCACACTTAGTTCTGATCCCCACTGGCCTTTTCTTTCCCCCAGGGTCCCTCCGCCGGGCCCCTGTGTTCCAACTCCCGCCCTGTGTCCTTCCACACCTTTGCTCACCTGCTGCTTCTGCCTGAGCGGCTCTTCCACCCTCTCCCTGTGGAAGCCATTATTCTTTAAGACCCATGTCGCAAGCCACTTGCCGTGGACAAGCTGTCACTATGAAGTCATTTTTTCTTTATGCACGTGGAGCGTTCGGTACATTCCCTGAACTTGTCACACCTCATATGCTGCTGGTCGGGTGTCTGACGGGCGCCCAGCAACGTGGCTACGGTGCAAAGCCACGGGTCACGTTCTGTTCGTCTTTGAAACCTCGGGGCTTAGTGTGCTGCTCATCACGTGGTGGCCACTTAGAAAATGCCTGATAAATAATTATGGAGTGATTGCCAAAACAGGTGGATTAAATTAGAATCACGCCTTTTCTTTATAATATCTCAGTTTAGGAAGGCACGCTTAACACTTACACGTATGTGGCTGTAGAAGCCGGCAATACTGCATACAATGTCTGTGTCTCACAGAAACTCACGCAAAACAGAGCGCACGCTAAACCAGCCGGCGTGTGGTGGTTTCTGCACAATATTAATAGAAAATCTAGTTCCTTACCCATCATCTAGGAGAAGCCCACCAACGTTATTTTGGATAAAAGCTATTTTCACTGCTGTGGAACTTCGTGGCAAGGCGGGAAAGTGAATATCAGGGTCGTGAGGTTGGAAGCCACGTGGGTAAATTCGCAGGATCACCTAAGAGGAGGTGAGCGAAGTGTGAAAAGCCGAATGGGCAGGAGAGACTAGTGACGGGAAGAAGGACAAGACAACAGCAATAAAAGGGCGACCTCACGGGAAGTCAGCAGACGTGCTGGAGTTCTCAGGCCGTAGGACAGCTAGCAAACTGCTTCCGAATGTCGACCCTGGGCTCCAGTGCTCGTGCACCTGATTAAATCCTCGCCACCCTAAGGTAGACGTAGAAAGAGTAGGTGGCTCACCTGAGCCTTGGCGTCTCCAGGTTGCAGTGACAAGATGTTCACCCCTAGTGTCTGCTCTCCCCTGGTGTTCTTTTGGTTGTTTTGGGTAGGCTTTCTAGAAAGGGGTTTGGTGTTTTCTTTGCAGGGTGCAAAATGGCAGATACAGGCAGAAAGAAACGAGAGTCTCTAACCGGAGTCTGTGTAGGGGGAGGGAGGCAGTTCCTAGCCCTTAAAGACAGAGCTGAATAGCTTTTCTAAGGACTTAACCCAAAGGTAAGTCAGACTGCCAAGAGATAGCAAGCGGAGAAATTGGAAATAGCCTATATCCCCCTCACTTAGTGGAGCTGAGCGTCTCAGGCCAGGCCGGGACTGTCAGATACTTTACCATTTTTATAGCCGTGGGTTGGAGTTCTTTCAAGTTCTTCGCATTCCTTTTAAAATAAGGATTTCCACACTGCTGATGTCATTTAAGGAGAGGTCTGTCTCACTCTTAGCTTCCAACTGTGTTCCATTTATTGAAAAATTTATTCCTTTCCTTTTAAAGGAAATGTTCAGAGTTTTACATTTGAAGAGTTTTACGTGCACGATCTCATAACTTTTGAGAAACACACGAAGATGTCAGATCATGGTCCTTTTTGTGATAGAAGGTACTTGAGAGACCAGCCAGCCAGACGCCCATTGTTCAAGACCGGGAAACTGAGGCCAGCTCTGGCGAAAGGATTCGATCAGGATTGTACGATTGGTCAGGAACCGACCTGGCCAGGGCGCCCTCCCTGTCCAGCACTCCTTCAGTGCACGGGCACGGTAACGGATTCTGCTCCTGAGGGTTTATTTTCAGGTATCTCTGCCTCCTGACCGGATCCCGGGTGATGGAAGATGTCTGTCCATGTGATTATCGGTCAGGGGCAGGGCTTCCGTCTTCGGGGGCAAGGCGTATCATGGGAATTCAGCAGTGCAAACAGAAGAAGCGGTTAGTGCCAGAACTGCCATTTGGGGCATTCATTTGGTAAAACCACGTGGAAAGTCATCTTTTTTTTTTTCCTAAAGAGATTATACAATTTACATCCCTTTGGAATCCACAGTGAAACTTTGTAAATATTATAAATATTTCCTCGGGAAACAGATGTATGCAAGATGCCTGTTTTTCAAGTTAGCTGCGTCATAAATACTTTATATACTGTGTTTAATACTGAATTATAGCTCTCTAAATTACTTTTAAATATATGGAAAGGGGGACGTCTTAACAAGGCAAAAATATTCCTGTTTGTAGTAATGGGAAGTAAATTGCCTTGTAAAAATTCTAATTTTCCCAAGATAGGAATAATACAAACCTCAAAATTCAGGCAAGTGCACAGTCCTCTCTTTATTATTATTATTGTTCATTTGTTTATTCAGAGCACATTCGTTGAGCACCTGCTGGAAGCGCACCTCCCCTCCCCGACAGACCCCCCACCCCCACCCCTTCCTGCTCTAGCTCCAGCCTTTTCTTTCAGTCCTCACCCCGCTGAGCCTCCGCCAGGCCTGGCATTTGCACACCTGTCTCCTCTCCTCCTCCTCCCCGACATGGCCCCGACCCCTGACCCCTGACCCCTCTGCTCTCAGCCATCATAATTTATCTTCTTCTGCCATGACTGGTTTTTTTTTTTTTTTATTTCATGGCAATTGGCAGACTTTAATATTCCAGAAAAACTTAGTCTGTCATGTGCATGAAAAATACAGGAAGTTCCACGGAGACATAAAGCTTCCAATTCCGCCTTTGTGGCAGTTGGAGGCTGCGAATTGCATATAAATAGAGTCCATGTTACAATTCCCAAGCTTCATGATTTTGTGCTGCCATTCATACAGCGGCTGCTTCCTTGTATTTTACGTAGTCTACCTCACTCGCTCGGTTAACGTACCCTAGGCTGCCCCGCCGCAGACTGTGGAAGGCGAAACGCCAAACCCGGCTCAACGACCTATTACCTCCAGCGAAGGAACGTTTGTGTATTGAGCTAATTTAGGAAAACAGGAAAAAACTTTGAGGTTTATGCCCTTTAGTAGGACTGCATATAAGAAATGGAAAATGAAATCCTCCAGTGGCCCTTCTAGTATTGATTAATACCACAATTTTTAAGTTTAGAAGATAGCAACTGTGAAAGTGCTAAGAGAGAAGCAAGGCGGGTTTGGATAGAACATCGAAACAAGCGTTCACGATAGGAGGGGGAGATCACAAACAGATGAAGTAACTGTCATTTCCTCTGTGTGTGTGTGTGTGTGTGTGTTTTACCCTCTAAGCCACAGAGAGGGCGGGTCTCTGCTGCCCTTCTAGCCTTTGCTTCTCTGGGCCTTTCAGGCACTCGAACTGGCATTTGTTGAATGAATGAGTGTCCTCCCCGGACTTACCGGCTACCTGGGGACACGTTAGTGAAAAATAGGGATGGTGCAGTGTGGGAACACGGGGATACGCAGGAGTAAATAAATAGCCTATAAGGGGGCCGTGGGGGTTGAGGAAGGCTTCTCTAGAGGTGGCACGGGGCAACCCCGAAGGTGACCCTGGAGGTCATCGGAGGGTGGCAGGAGGTGAGGACTCAGGCACGTGGGATGGAGGAAAGAGCCAATGCAGAGGTAGGACAACGGAGAGAAATGGAGCGCATTTAACTAAGAAGGCTGTGTTTTTATCTGCATTCCCCAAATTAATACCGCACTGTCATCTTCTCTGTGGAACTTGAGCGACGCCTCTTCCATGAGAAAGGATTTAAGCACCTTTCTGCTGGGCTGGGAGAGCAGATTAATAGCTGCCCAGCTTGCAAAGCAATTGTGTTGTCCCGGGGGGGTTGTTCTGAAAAGTTCACCCCCAAAACAATAACAACAGACCCCAGAAACACCGAGAAGGGAGCCACTGGGAAGTTCCCCGGCGTGATGTGAAGACGGTGCATACAAAAAATTTATTCTCTAAAATTATTTTTCAAATACGTTTCTCCTTCTGTTCACAGTAGAGAATTCCAGTGTCTCACCACCTGAAATGCATTCATGTATGGGAAACAGATCCATTTACACGTGGGAGGTGAAGGGGACCAAAAATACACTTGTGTCAGAGCGCTGCCCTTGGGAGCCAGAGACTCAAACCCTCCGCCGCCCCGCCCCCAACCTCGGGTCAGCGCCCACTTGCACCTTCGCCCACGCGGATGCCGGGTGCAGAACCGGCGGCCGACGCGGTCCCAGCAGAGCTTCGAGCGCCGCGCTGAGGCAGAGGCCGTGGGGAGCGAGGAGGAGGACGAGGCCAGGTGTCGCCAGGCCCCCCTGGGGTGCAGTCCGTGCAGCTGGTGGGGCCCTGGGGCTCGGCTTAGGCGCGGTCGGGGTGCAGCTGCCCAAACCTTATGGGTGCTCTCGGCACTGACACCGTCCGTGTTTGACATCTTGGGCTCCCTTACGGTTACACATGTTATTTTTATTCAGCGCCCTGTGACTTCGCCTCTGCATCCCCCAAACTCCCTTGAATTGGCTTGGAAGATGAAGATATTTTTCAAAATGTTCTCTAGTTATCATTTATTGAGCTGCTGCTATGAGCACGACACTGTGGTTGGTGCTCTTCGTAATTATGTCATTTAATTTCCGCAGTAACCTCTGCGCTAGTCATTATTTTACAGTCGAACCATGACTCTGCTTCCCGTAGCTATTGGAAAACAGTGCTCATTTACTCCATTGTACCCTCCATTGTTACTCGATAATAAATCATACAAATGGTTCACAACAACGATTTACATCACCGAGCACATGCTATATGGCAGGCGCTAAATGTTTTACATGTATTCATTTATTTTATCCTCCCTGTAATGATATGGTGTCTAGCCTATAATTGGCAAGTGAATGAGGAAGCCGGGGCACAAGGAATTTAAATAACTTTTCCAAGATCACAAAGCTCCTAAGTGATGGAGCTGGATTTAAATCCAGAATCCACCCACCTCCGTTGCCACTTTCGGTGTTGTGTGCCGAAGGGTGCCTGCAGAGTGGGGCGGGGGCAAAAGCAGAGAGACCATGTGGGGGAAGAGATGATCTGTTTGCGGTGGAGGGGGGTCTGAAGGCTGCTGGGCAGGTGGACGGTGTGCAACGCTTTCCGTTGCTTGGGCTCCACACTGTCCCCAGGCCCTGCATTACTCGGTCTGTCCACGGAGCGCACCTGCGTCCACAGCCCGAAGAAACAAGTTCATTCACTGTGTCTTTATCGTTCCACTGGGCACTGAAGGTAGAGAAGGGAACACACGGGGGCGCCCCTGAACTCGGGGTAAACCCCTGCCTCCCTCACCTCCTCGTTACCTGAGAACGTGCGTCCGTGTCTGCGACTCCCTCACCGAGCTCCCTGAGGGCGGAACTCCTGTCTCACGCGTCCTGCTGTCTCCAGCATCTGACGAAATCCCCAGCAAATAAATGCTCTATAGATATTTGTTGACGGAGAGAGGAAAAGAACCAGAGAACAAAGGAAATAATGTGTTAGTATCTCATGGGCCACCCGCACACGTAAGTTCTATTATCATCACTCGCCGCCTTCGTTCGGCTTTCTTACCTGTAATGGTGCATGTGACAAACTGGGACAGTATTGTCAGTGTTGCAGTGCGTTTCATTAGAATCAGAGTCAATGGACTTCTCCATCTTTATAAAAAATGTATATTATTTGCCCTTCGCTTCTTTATTTTTCTGTCTTTAGAGTTTATGTCCTATTAGGCTGATGCCTGTGTTCAAGATATTATTGCACAGCCTTGTTTCCTTTGGCTTCCAGGCTAATTTTTTTTTTTCCAAAAGTCTCCTGATAACAGTCAGACCATCATCCCATCAGTTCATTTTCCAGGCCGCGTTACTGCCTGACACCTCGGTCCACCTTCAGATGGGAATTAAACTGAGAAGATTAAACATTTATATTCTTATCTGTTTTCTTTCATATTCATTAATTTCCTGAAACTTCTCCTTGTCCTCCATGTGCAGTGTCAGCGCTGACTCAGGCATTCAAGTCCCAGGTGCTGAACTAGGGTCTCAGTCCTTCTGGGGGGACACTGTGGGGCTTCAGTGCTTCTTTGCCACAATGTACAGTGTTCCAAATGTTGTGTGGTGACAATTATTTTAGTCCAGGTTATGGTTCTAGACGCTGAATATATTTTCATTGTCTCCGTTATGACCTGTGTGTTATTTCTACAGGTCGTTGCTAATTGTGTTTTTGGTTTTTTTTTGTCTGACGTTTCTACTGGAGAGGTTGAGCTTGATGGTTTCTGGAGATAATTTACGTATAAGAAAAGGCTTTGTGAAGAATAGCGGGGGAGGCAGGGGCTACTGCTGGGTGCGGCATAAAGGAAACGGGGGTCTCGTCAGAGCGCTTTTGAAGTCAGCTGTCGGCGGACGGCACTGTGTAATCACGGCTCTAACAGGCATGGTTTTCATATATTATTTCGGAAAACGTCCTCAAATTCCGCGGGGCTACTGGCTGTTAGGAGAACTGCCGGGGGCAGGCAGCGCTGGTCCTCGCAGGCTGGGCTTGGGGGAAGCCCTCCTTCGGCGAGGGCCCTGACCTTGGCTTTTGCAGACCTCCAGGCCGGCGCTGGCAGCACGGGGTGCTGCCGAGGTTTGGGATGGGGGAGGGGTGCCAGGAATCAGAGACGCTTCGGGGGGCTTTACTTCCTTCTTAGTGATCACCAGGCATCACAGAGATAGGCAGTGGACGGTTTCAAACCTGAATCAGAGAAGGAAACCTTGCGTCTTAGTGTCTTCATCTATAAAATGAGAATAATAAAAGTATCTCCCCATCAGGTTCTTATAAAGGTACAGTGAGTTCATATTTGTATGTGTTTATTTACCTCATTGAGTGATTATGAAGATTAAATGAGTTAATATTTATAAACACATAAAAACAGTGCTAGCATAGTGTAAACCCTATGTGAGTATTGATTAAATAAAGTAAACCAAAGATAAATATTTTTCAGTAAAAGTGTGTATGATTCACATAGGTTTAAAGAATAGTTAAAAAATAGTAATTTTTCCCAGACAAGAAAAGCCATAACTGGGTTAGCCTCAAAAGGCTGGATGTCCTTTTCCTCCGGTTCCAACTCGATCTCCTGCCAAGCAGGGCAACACTGAAGACGAAGGCACCCACCCCTTTCCCACTGGAGGAGGGACTAGAGAACAGGGGGCAGAGTCAGCCGTCCCTTCAAGGTGATAATTGCCTTGACGAAAGAACCCACCGGGCACTCTGGGTCCCCCGAACGGAGTCTGGAGCAGGCGCGGGCGGGGGTGCATGTTGGGATGCACGGAACTTGGATAGGACCTGCCTGCTCTCCCAGGCGGCGCAGGTGTTGTACCTACATCTGTGGGAAGGAAAAAGCAGGGACCAAGGCTCCAAGGTCGTTCTGTGCCAGAATTCTCTCATTTAAGCAGGAGAATGCCATGGTCAGATAAAGGTTATTAAAAAAAAAAGCTCCAGGATTGTATAAAACTTAACAAGCTTTGTGCTGAAAGCACTTTTTTTTTTTTAAACATGGGGTAATCAATATAGATTTAGTTAAGTCAAAGAAATGAATTTTTAAAATTTAATATAGTTTAAATGTGTATGTGTGTGTGGAGGGGGTTATTCGTTACTTTTTAAAAAATGGGGAAGTGCATGATTTTTAAGGAGCAAAACTTTTAGACGGATATGTTTGGACTCCACCCATGCAACTGGGTTATTCCAGCAGGACGACAGTCCAGTCTAGCTCTTGCCATCCAAATCCAGCCTTTCGACACCTAAAATACCAGGGTCACTGTTGCACACTCAAAGGAAAACAAGCCAGACAAAGTCTCTCTTACGTGGAGGGAACCAGCGTGTTTTTAAACCACTGCCTTCCAAGTGAGTTCAGCGACTGCCCCCCACCCCTGTCACCAGCGTAGAACTTAAAAGACAGGAGCTTTTTAATAATAATTTTGAGTTGAATTGCTTCTAGCCACCGCCCCCCACCCCCACGTAACATCTGGATAGCTAAGATTCAGATAAATTCATTTGTTTCTAGAATCTGTTATTGGCAGATGCTCTCAGAGTCTCAGGGCCAAGCATCCCCTCACACTGTCTCTTGGGTGACTGAGTCCCTGGGCGCCGGGCTGTCGCTGACTCTGTTGCTTCGGCCAGATCTCGCCCTATGTTCCGTTGCCAGCAGCTGCTCAGAAGTCTACTCCAGTGTGGCCATCCTGTGACAGCTGCCAATGGCATGCTTTGTAAGACTTGAGGAGTTTTTCGGGGGAGAGGAAAAGAGAATATGGGAGCATCGTGGGTTTACTTTTTCTTGGTCAGTTCAAATGACCAAAGTGAAAAAAGGAAAAATTACACAGGATAATGTGATTTTAGTCACCGACGACTGCTGAGTCTTCTCCGTTTTTAAATTACATGCTGTGCCGGCTCATTGGAAACAAAAAAAAAACAATATAAAGTCGTATAAAGTAAAATCTACCCCAACCCTTAGCCCACATGCCCTTAGGCAAGTTCACTTATTTACACAAATATCACTTTTTCATAATCAACATATGCCCAAAATCTAGGAATTGTATCGTAATAAATAGCTCGTTTATGGCTTACCTATTTGATTTTTTTCCTCTTTCACATTTTTATTAGAAACAAGATAAAAATCTATATGTCAAGTTTACTATTTCTGAAATTGCCAGCAAATAAGTCATAAAGTATATAGCTTTTTTAGTTGAGAATTTTGCTGAAAAGTTAACTTTTAGAGCATCAATGACTAATATATATGACTTTTTTGGATGCCATTCCTAAAGGGGCTTTATTGACATTAAGATAAACATACAATAGGTGTTTCAAAATTTGAGAAGATAATTTGCACAGCATATGGGTATGCTACAAAGAATCATGTCTTTTTCTAAGCCTGGAAGGGCTCTCAGTGTAAATCAAAGACTTTATGGCACTGTGGGGGACGCGGTGCAGGTGAAATGAGATTATTGAGTAGCAGGAAAGCTATAATAGAAACCGTCAGCACCGTCTCCCGCGTCCCTCCAAGGGCTATAAAGGATCAAAAGTATATCGAGCAGCATGGAAGAACTATCTAGAATGGAAGGGGAGCCACAGCGGTTCCGAGCAACAATACGCTGGCTTGAAAACAAAGCACGTGCCGTTCGTTGTATTTTAAATTAAAAATGGTAGCTTGGTCTAGAAAACGCATGGCGAAACTTGGGTTTTTGAGACTGGCTAACTAGACTCTGCTGAGCTGTGTAACTGATGTGTGTTATGCGGGTATATTGACGCTCGTATGTAAACATTCGAATTACAGTGGTATATGACACGTAGGTGCTTTCTCAGTTATTAACAGTTACCTAAAGAAAGAGCATATTTGTACAAAGGCAGCATACTTCGTCAGGGGAAAAATGCTCCCCTACTCTGGAGGAAAAGAAATATCTTGTTAGCGTCTCCCCAGGGGACAGAAGTTGAGGAGGCCAAGGGAGACTGTGCCTCATGCAGGCATTGGAAGCACCTGAGTTCTGGGAGGTGACAAGGGGAGCGGGACTGAAGGACAGTCTCTTATCACATGGATTCTCCTATTTACTAGCTGTGTCCTTTAGGTGCTCACTCAGTGACACGCCCGTATAATTCTCCGACACAGCGTACAGGGAGATTGTAGAAACGTTTTTAACGACGTTTTATTCCCAGACTCATGAGCAAGATCATCCAGCAAAATATTGTGACCATCTGTTGTGTGAACTGTGTGCTGCTTTAAATTTTCCCTCTTTTGAATTGTCTTGAAGCGCCCACATGCAAATGGAAAGGTCTAGTAGATAAATAGCTCTGTTGAAGAATTATGTTTTGGCGTGAACCTATCCATTCAATGTACATTGAGAGCCTTAAACATGAACATGATGGGTGTGTTTGAAAGGCTGACTGGTGCACAGCATAAAAAATTCAGTTACTTTTAATGATGTTGCCACAGCTTTCTAGCCCAGCAAAATGTAGGAGCCGGGCCAAGACGCATATTAGAAATATTCAGAGTTCTTGTACTTCCAAATGCCCCTGGGCTAGTAAGACCGTGTGGTGTGATCAGAGGGGCAGAAAGGGCATGGGAGAGGCTGTGGGCATACACAGCTGCGTGGGAGCAGCGGGGAGAGTTATTGGAGCTGAGGGTGACCCTGACTGTTGAGCGCATCTGGTCATTGCATTGGTCCCTCGCGTTTTAATGATACCAGCCATCGTCCTCAGGTCTTTTTATAATACTGTGATGGGTTCTGGGACAGGGCACGCAGCCTGTGGAACTCAGACACAGGTGCAACACTACTCACCTCCACGTCTCAATCCACTAGCCTTCCATTCGACCTGATACGTCGGTCTGCTCAGCTTCAGTAGAAATGTCGCCAAGTTGGGGAAGGATGATAGACCATTTATGTCCACTGGTGGTTTTAGGGTAGGGGAGTTACATCTCACACCCATGTGCTACATCTCAGTGACTGAGAAATTCCAAGTAAAGGTACAGAACCTCAAAGACCTGAGGAAATGCATCAATATTAGGAAACCGTCCTAATTTTTAATGTAAATACCGATTGCCCAGTTTGATCACATATGGACTGATATAGATTATGCACAACCTGATGAACCGTGCTGTCTTCATGGAACCAAAGTCTAGCAAAACAAACAAACAAACAAACAAACAAAAAAAACCCCAAAAATGCAGTGTGAAGTTTTAGTGTTTTCAAGTAGATTTTTGTGATTTTTTTTTAACTGAAAAATAAATCATCATTTAAACTCACGGGTTAGAAAATTCTTTAACGAGCATAGGTTGCAATTCGAGCTGCTGTGTGTGCTTAGCAACCCAGGGCGCAGGCACTGGCTCCCAGATGTGCAAAGGCTGAAGCGCTGCTTATCCCACTCCGCCTGCAGAGACGGCGGGCATCACACTGTGGAGTGAAACTGTTCGGCCTCACTGATACTTGGAAGCAGGAATCTGGCTTTTCCCCTAGAGAACGGTCCTTGATAAATCTCTCTCCAGTCATTGTTGTTCCTTCATTAGCAGTACTAAAGTTTTCATACATTTTTCATAGTCATGTTGAATCATGAAGAATTAGCCTTATTAAGGATTCCATATTTTGCTTTTAATGAAATCCACTGTTATGCTTTCTATACTATGGAAATGATAAAAAGTTTATCGCCAGTAAAAAACTAAGATGTCTCAGTGCTTAAAAATAATCTAATACTCTCCTCTTAGTATAAATATAATTATATGGTGATTAAAATATTACGTAATTGTTGTTCTGCATTAACTTTTGCCTTTTACAACGCATTTAAAAATAAACTGCTTTATAACAGAGTCACTTCGAAACAGAAAAGGGGGATTAAATGACTGAAGATAAAAACAAGAGTAATTTAAATGTTACTTCTAAGGAAGAATTTATGTAGAACTGTGGTTTACAGTAATTGTTGACATATTCCCCTAAGTGCCGCGTCTGTGGTTTTTCCTGGTATCCATCATTGGAGGCGATTTGGGTAATGACATTCTGACAGGCATGTCTGCTCTTTTATGTACGCCTCTCGCCTGCCTCCTTGCGAGGCAGTGCCTTTCCGGGCGGGCACAGGAAACGGACTCTGTAATATCTATTATGGCATGGTCAAAGGATAATTTATTGTCAAGTAGAAAAATAGGTCAACACTAATGTCACTTGATGATCAACCCCCACCACGTTTAATAACACACCTCCCCAGCGTGCGTGCCCGCGCGGTGCTTGCTGGTTTATTGGGACTACCTGGCTGCCGCGGCAGTGTAATTACTGAGCTGTCAGAGTGATAAGTCGGATTAATGGCAGCCCGGTGCACTTTCGTTCTGCGGAGCGCTCAGAGAATTGCAAGATGGTATTATTATCAGAGTCGGCCCATTCTGGCATATTCATGGCACTGGAGGAAAAAAAGAATGCTACAATTCAGGTTTGCGCTGCCCTACCTCATTAACATCTGACATTTCCAACAGCTGTTATTTGTGAACTAGCTCAATAATAAAAGGAGAAGTATTTGGTAAAGAGGCTTAATAACCACAACTAAAAATCCTTACGTTGTCAGTGCTGTTAAGCGAATCTGTTTATGTTGAATTGAGGATTTCTCCGGAAGAAAAGAAACGTACATGGGGCACTAATTTGACTCATTCATACCTGCTGACATTATAACTTTATTTTTTAATTGCCTTATGATTCAAGTTGGGTCGTAGGGAGAAAAAAAAAAGCGGAAAACGTGTGACTTCATTAGGCATTACCACAATATGTCTCTTTGTCGCCGCGTTCCTAGTCAATGACAGGTATTTAAAAAAAAAAGATGAAATTATTTTTAAAAAAATAAAAGGTATTTAAGATGGCATATAATTTGCTACATTTTTTACTATTTTGTTACATGATACAAAAGCCTTCCAAATCGCTGTTAAGGCTCAGCACAGTAATTCATGTGACAGTGGCACACGTAGGTATCACCCCGCTTTGGCACCCAGGGCCAAACAGGCCACACAATACGCCCTTCTGGTGCTGTTGTGCGATGCGTGCTGGTGACCGCATGCCCGAGAAATTCCTTTTGACCTCAGTGACCATGTTTTAGGGCGGAAATGCAAACGCATGAGAAAGATAGGAATTCTACTGAATGACAGATGTGAGTCTAACAATGGCATTTACAGAGATGGCGGGAGGGAGGTTCAAGGACTGCATCTCAGAGAGGACAATTGGTTATGAAAAGCCTTCGGTGCTCATTGTGTAAAATTTAATTTAGACAGAAGGCTGAGGGCACAGACCAGAGAAGAGAGATCGGATATAAAAACGAGGTATTAATTAGGACTGAGAAGTCGGCTCAGATAATGAAGAGAACTCTCCTCCTCACAATAGAATAATAAGGAGACTGGTGGTCTTTTCTCGGAGGAAGTGAACCAAGGTCTTTACGTGGGGTACTGGGTAGGAAGTGGGCTACTGAGCCACCTTTGTCAATGGAGCACGGTGGGGACTCATTCTCAGGGAAATTCCCTGAGAGTTCTGGTCTTCTGACAGGTGAGATGCTGTTACAGCTTAAGTTTTAGATCTCTATTCTATTTTTTTTCTATTCCCAACCTCAGTTTATGCCAGACCAAATTCCATTAGTCCACGTAACCTGTCCCACCCAGCCTCACTTCTTTAATGCTCACTTATTCTTTTTGTTATTAAATGGATTGGGGTGGCATTAATTAATAAGATTGTAGAGATTTCACTCTGGCTGGCTTAGCTCAGTTGGTTGGAGCATCATCCTATGGACTGAAAGGTCACAGGGTGAATTCCCTGTCAGGGCTCGTGCCTGGGTTGTGGGTTCAGTCCCTGTCAGGGCGTGCATAAGGGGCAACTCATTGATGTTTCTCTTTCACACCAATGTTTTCCTCCTTTCCTCTCTTTAAAAAAAAAAAAAAAATTCAATGGACATGTCCTGAGGTGATGTTAAAAAAAAAAAAAGATTATGTAGGTGTTCATTTCTATGACACATTGTCTATGTATTGCATTGTGTGCCCACCACCCAGAGTCAAACCTTCCTCAATTACCATATATCGAACCCCTTCTACCCTGGACCACCACCCACAACAAAAAGGTGGCCACCTGAATGGGAAAAGACATTTGTAAACAGCAGCTCTGACAATGGGTTAATATCCAAAATATATAAATAACTCCCATAACTCAACACCAAAAGAGAAACTCAGTAAAAAAATGGGCGGAGCACCCGAACAGACACCTCTCCGGAGAAGACACGCACATGCCCACGCACTCTCCAGTTTCCCTTCAAGCACTACCCCTCCCAAAGATCCGTCCTGGCTCATTAACTATTTAAGAAATTAGTGAATAGATGGGCCAGCGTACGTTAATGTACACAGTAAAGACCGCTCTACACAGTGGCCTCAGTCCTGGTGTTGTCATTAGAGAATGTGATTCTCACTAAGTGGATCCAACCACATACATCAGAATCACCTCAAAGGGTTTTTTCAAAACACAGATTCGCAGACCAATCTCTCAACCTCGTGAGGGACTCCTCTGTGGGACCTGTGACACCTAAGGAGCCTCCCTGGTGGCTCTGGGGCAGTTCTATGGGAAGCTGGGGCCCAGACGAGATGAATGTGCTGGTGGTTGGGCAGGAACTGGGGCCATGGTGGAGCCCGGCGGACCTGCTCCCCAAACTGGGGCAAGGCCTGGGCTGCAACCCCCTCACTGGCCTGTTAGTGCGTGTGGGCTGCCACGGAAAGGGGACTTGACCTTGGGTGAGCCTGCTCCCCTCGGCTGGGGGCAGAGCACCTCGGGGAGCAAACCCTTCAGTCCGGAAGGACAGGGTCTGGGCTGTGCATTGATGGCACCGCCACCGTAGTCATGTGACTGGCATGTAGGCTGAAGCGTCAGGAAGCTGGAGGGGGGAGCATGATGAAAGGGAAAGGCGGAGGGAAGGCGGAAGGGGGGCGGTGAAGGGAGGGCGGGAGGGCGCCGCAAGTGGTAAAATGAGACACTTTACCTTTTTCATTCATACAGGGTCTGGCAGAAGGAAGACCTGCTTGAGGGTGGTTGGTAGGCTAATAATATGGGTGTCATAATTTATAGCTTTAATTCGAACATTTCACCTAAAATGTCACATGGTGTGCTTGAGTGTGATATTGTTATGTTACAGAATTACATGCTTACGATTTTGTAATAAAAGGGGGCCTTATTTGAAACTTCCGTTGTAAAAGATTGTGTTCTCAAATGTTATCCATGTTGTGAGGGATCAAAACACGACTGATTGAGCCAACGAGTGAATGACAGATCTTAAATAAGTCAGATCCTCCAAAACTCTAGGGGGCGCACTGACAGCGAGGGTGGTTTTGCCCTGCTCTTTTATATGTCACCGAAGTGCGTAAAAAGTGAAACAGTGTGTTTACTTCCTTGCTTAAAAAAAGGTTTTGTACCTAAAAGCAGTACAGTTGTATGTGCCCCTATGGTTCACCCTCCCTGGGCGGGTGTGAGAGGACAGGCAGAGCGTTGTCTCGGTTACTGGGTAGCGTCTTCAATCCATTTACTGTATTTCCCAGATGCCTGAAATGTGCGGACGCCCCATGTCAGAAGAGCTGCCCGACGAATCTAGACATCAAGTCATTCATCACAAGCATCGCCAACAAGGTAAATTTAGATTTATTTCTGCAAATGAAACCTAATAACAACCCTGTGATCTTGAGCTCTGTTGTGACATGTGACTGACGCGTAAAGCTTTGTGTTGGTAGACTGGGTGAAAGATTTTAAAATTTGGTTTCTATAGGCAGGTGGAAAGGTGGCCTATTTTATTCATTAGCCTCCTCCCAGCCATGATACGATTATTGTGAAACTGCATATTATTGTTTACTGTCTTCAAGATGAGCTTATGTTGAAATGAGTGATTTTTAAATTGACGCATTTGCTGAGTAGATTGATAGAGTTTCAGGTTGCTAAATGTTTATACATAGGAACTTCCGTTGGTTATCAAAACACATTTCAGATTTGTCAGATATCTTTGTTTTAACGTGTGCTTTGGTATTCAGACTGGCACGCCAAGGCACATCAAAGGAATGGAATTGTCTGTTCTACTAACATTCAGTTAACTTGCTTAAGATTTGGAGCAATTTACAGAGATGGATAAGAGTTGTAAACAAAAAATATCCTCCAAAACCAAAAGAAAGAAGGGAAGGAAGACAGAAAGAAAAGAAAGAAAAGAAAGAAGGAGGGAAGGAAGGAAGGAGAGAGGGAAGGAAGGAAGGAAGGAAGGGGTATGAATAGAACAAAGGGAATTTTGATTTCTAAGTACTTTTTTTAAATCAATGTAAGGCTAAGCCCAGTTTTCGTTCACTAAGTGAGTGGTTGATTGATTGAATGACGAATTAATAGTATCTTATTTGTGAGGAGAGCTTGCTAGCTCTTAGCCAAGTGTCTTATCCTTTAATGAGTGAACAAAACCTGAAGGAAGTTTCCCCACAAGGATGTGGAGAATCTTTTTCAAGGGTTTAATACTTGTGTTCAAAAATGCTGGAAAATCTATGTGCTGCTTCAGCAACCTGGTAGCTTTTTATATATAAAGATTATTTCTCAATATGTCCATTATTTAAAAAAATAGTTTAGGAGAAAAATGATAAACTTATATAGCTGTAGGATTTCAACAGAATCAAAGGTTATCACTGAGGTAAAGGGTCTGATATTAACTACACAGTCAGATTTATTAGGATTTGAAATCTGGGTTGAATTTTTAGGTCGACCACTTATTGTGAATCCAGGAGAAATTACGTATCTCTTTACTTTTATTTATAAAAGATAGTATCTGTCTTACAAGGTTTTGCTGTAAACTGAATAAGGCTGGTACATGAAAAATCTAACAGTAATTATTCAGGAAATATTTTGTTGGTGTGGAATTATTAATTTCCCTATTCATTCAGTATGGCAAATGCCATACAAGTGATTGCTACTTTCATAGTTGTTATTCATTGAACACCTACTGTGTACCAAAAACAACTGCCTTTTGGAAGTTCATAATCTATGAGCAAGGATGGATATATTAAAAGGATAACCATGATTCAGTGTGGTTAGAGTTGCAACCCAGGAAGCGTATTTAGTGTGTGAAAAAGCCAGAAGTGCAGGTGAGCACAAGGCCGGCTGAGGGGAGATGTGATGCAGTCACTGTGTCTAGAACAGAGCCTAGGTTACACCAGAAACAAAAACAAAAACAAAAAAAAAAAGATGAGAAAGAGACAAGTCCATCGGTTTGGGATTAGGCTGTGAAAATCTTTGAATTCTATGCTCAGTATTTGAGACTTCATGCTATAGATAGTAGGAAATAATCAATGCTGTTTGTTTTGTAACTAACAGGATGGCTTCCGGGAAGGGGTCTCGTTTATTAACGGAGTATCCCAAACAGCCATCCTCATAGAAATTTTGTCACATGTGAAAACAAGTAGCTTATGTGAAACCTATATGTGAAATCATATTATAACCTCATGAGAAGAGGCGTGAAGTAAAATATCCGGCGCGTGAAGCCTGAAAGGCTCTGGCCACAGCCGCAGCCGCCCCGCGCGTCACAGGGACTCGGGCGTTCTACTTAGTGTGCGCCCCTTCATGCAGAGGTTTAAAGAAGACAAAAATGGAATAGTGATATTCTTTGAAAAGCTTGTAAAATGTCTAAGCAAGATCAGAATCACCTCTATGATAGGACAACTGTCTGTTTTATTAATTTGTCCCCATTCTTTACTGCCTCATGACATACTACACTCAGGTATGATGTAAACAGATTTCCACGTGAAGAGAAGAATTTGGAGGTATTTGACTGAAAACGAAATCTTTGCCAGGCTCTTAAGCAGCTCGCTGTAAGTCGTGTTTCATTGAAGAGTCGCTGTAGCGACCCTGAGAGGTCAGAGGCTTGTGTGTTTAGAGGCTGCAGCTCTTCAGATACGTGTCGGCCAGGTGTGGAGGGGGCGTGTGGGCGTGTGAGCGCCCCATGCTGCCGGGCCGTGGACCTCGGCTGTGACCGGGGGCTTTCCGGGCCGGGAGGGTAATTGAGCGGCCGGACTCAATGAGCCTCCACCTCTTTGAGAAAAGGATGTCACTTGTGTCGTATTGTGTTAGGCTTCTGTGATTCCAGGGAGTTTTAGGTCAGCAGTTCTTTATTCTCTTCCCGATGGGATTACAACGCTGGCCTCCAAAGGTGCACCCCATCCTATTGTACCTCCCCAGCCAGCATGTCTCTGCTTTGTCTGCGTGGGCTGTTGTCTGCGATTGTATCCCTCAACTGGAAGCACGCCTTTCAGATTCATCAGGCTGGGAACACTGGGTTGTGTTTCTCGATAGTTTTCCTTCGAGAAAAACAGTATTTTATAGAAGAATGCATGGGGTCAATCTATAAGTGCAGTGGGAAAAAATCACGGCTTTGAGAACGTTGCTTTGTCTGCACACACACATGCACCGACCTACATGCACACGCTACATGTGTTACAGAGCAGAGAGCAATCAGTCACTAGATTGAGTGCAACGTCCTTCCGGGTTTGCCTTTAAATTTCAGTGGCTACGTGGTTTATACCTTTATCAAATAAAATGCTGATCCTTTCCAGAATAATTTTGTAAAAGCATAACTCTAATTTTATTACTTCCTTGTTCAAAAAATGTCAGTGGTTCCCCGGGGCCTAGAAACTCATGTCTAGATACACAGCCTCCTCTGTCAGCCTGTCGGGCTTTCTTCCCGTTTCATGACCGAGAAGTAAGTAGATGTAAAAAGTATTAGGAATTCCACAGTTTATTGCCTGGTATTTTTAAAAGTATAAATATTTTAGATGTAGGAAACACAGAAGTAGTGATCAGATTTCAGGTTGCCTTTGGTGCCCAAGGCTAGTACCTTGGCTGTGTTGTTCGACGGTAGCTAGAAGCGCCGGTAGCCCCTCCGCGAGGACTGACGGAAACCTGCCTGCCTGCGCGAAGAAGGTGCTGTGCCTGAGAGAAGACAACTTTTAGAACCTCTGTCTCCATGTGTCATTCACACATGTCCGTGGACTGATCCCTTCTCGGCCCGTGGGCAGGGGCGTCAGTGTGGGAATGACCGTGGGCGTGGGGGGTGGGCTGGGCTCAGGGAAAACCGGGGCAACTGTAATAGAACAGCCGTATAAACAATAAAGCCTCTGTCTCTGTTATGTTCTTGGAGAGTAAACAAGCCGTTGTTCTGCAGGGTCGCACATGCCATTTGGCTTAAATAAATACTTCTGAACTCATGCGTCGACTTCCTTTACAGTTGAGTGGCCAGTTTTTGAATAATATGAAAAAGGGTATTTCTCTTAGACTGCGTGCATTTCGGATTTTACAGCTGCTGTATATTACTGGTCTGTGTCACTTGGGGTTTTAATTTGGGGACTCTTGTGGCACAGAATAAGGTACCGTGATTCTGATTAGCTTCTCCCTATCTCATAAGATAATGTTTTCTGTATATTAATTCTATCCTTTTAAAATTTGATTGAGATAGTATTGTTATGCTTTATTAGCCAACATTGGATTAGTTTTATTTACATTTCTTGCCAGTTTTCTTCATTTTTTTTCATTTTTCTTACCTTTTTTTTTTTCATGTTAGAGTTTCCATGGGAGAGCAACTTAGTTTTGCTTGAAATAGATACTTAAAATTTTTTATTCCATAAAGGTTTATTGTTGGCATACTGTCGTAGCTTTTGTTTCTGGAACTACTTTTATAGTTTTTCACATTCGAAAAATAGTTTAACTATATATATAAAATTCAGGGTTGGCAGTTATTATTATGATTTTCAGCTCTCAAACAACACATCAGTGTTGTTTGTCCTGATCTGATGCTGTTGGAAAAATCAGCAGAAGCCCAGTTGTTGTTCATTTGAGGGTAATAGGTCTTTGGGGAGGAGAGGTTATTTTAAAGATCTTTTTATCTAAGTCTTTTTATTTATCCTGCTTGGTGTCCATTGTAAGTCTCAAATCTGTGGATTGATGCCTTTCGTCATCTTAGGGAATTTCTCATGATCTCTCCTCACTTTCTGGAACTCTTATTAAATACACGTTAAACCTTCTTACCTTATCATCCATGACTCTTACCTTCCAAACATCCATGTCTTTGTTTTGGGGGGTTACTTTCTGCATAATTTCCTTTGATTCTCTTTCTGGGTTTCTTGACCTGTTGAGTGTGTTGTGAAAATGGTCCACTGAGTTTTGAGCTACAGTTTTATCTTTCATTTCTAGCAGGTGTATTTTTTAATATTAAAAATACAACTCTGGTAGCCTTTTATTCATTTTCCAATCCTACCTGTCGCTTCTTTAAACATAAGACTAGTTATTTTTGTACTCTGAGAGTTCTCCCATCCACAGTTTCTGTGAGTTTGGTGACACCGTCTTCGCTGTCTCCTGGCTGCACCCGGAGGGCTTTGTTTCCTTGTGTGTTTACTTAATTTCTTAACTGCTGACTCCTCTGGTCTTTGAAGCTTTATCTGTAGAAATGTTTTGAGCACTGCAGTGAATACATGTGTCTTTTCGGGGTTCACGGTCATTGTGTTCTCAGAGGACACGGAAGCGGAAGCCCCTGCAGGGGCGGATTTAACGGTGTGCGCACCGGGCGTGCACCCTGGGCCCCGACTTCTGAAGGGAAGGAATTTTTATTTTCCCTGTCTCTCTCTCTCTCTCTTTTAAGGGGCCCAACATTTTCTTTTGCGCCCGGGGCCTCGGCCGACCTTCATCCGCCTCTGAGCCTGTGTTCAGCCGGGTTGGCAGGTGCCTCTGCCCTGGTGTCACTTGTTTCCCTGGCACGCAGCCCTCATGCTTAGTCCCTGGACGCGGTGGCTTTTTTAAAAGTGTTGTACCTATAATTTTAACTTTTAAAGTTATAAAAGTCATAGCAAATAAGTATTTCTCAATACATGTGGAAAAGTACAACCAATATTTAAGATCTAATAGATAACCTGGGTTGATCGCAACCCAGTTTTTATCAGTAAACACTGGAATTAGGAAGGTATATGGAAGAAAGAAACTTGTGAAAAATAAGACAAAAAGATTTGCCACATCAGATACTGAAGTTCCCTATAAAGCCACTATACTCAAAACAATGTGGTGTCGGTATAAGATGAAAGTGGGTCAACAGAACCTAGTAAACATGAGAACATAATGCGTAATGAAGAGGCATTTCGTTTCCTTGGAAAATGATGGGTTCTTTGACATGGGGTTGTGGTTTAATTTTAACTTTGTCTTTACCAGACCATCTAATAAATTTTATGTGGGCTATACTCGTAAATATAAAAAGAAACATACTTAAGAATAATATTGAAGCGACAAACTATGTGAAAGCAAATCCTACTGTGCATATTTTAAAATAACAGCTAACCAAACCTGAAACCAAGTGAACATTTTTATCTATTTATTTTTTTTGGCGATGCATGCTTTAGGCTAAGAGGTTCTTCTCTATTAATCAAAGAGTTCCTGAAAGTTTAAATGAGATTAATAAGCCAACCCAGGAGATGCACTGGCAAAAGTTATAGGTGTTCTAGGAGAGGTAATACAAGTGATTATTAATCATATTAGAGATGCCCCACTTCCACATTATGCAGGACTATGTGAACCAAAGGATGGGGCACCAGTTTCCTTTCATCTGATTATCGAAGTTCAAAAGGTCAATAACCTATGCCCTTTAGCAGGAAGACAATAAGAGGTGTCCTACCATGGGAAAATGCTGGATATTGCAAATATTGTTCCAGTAATACTGCATTAGCTGTCCTCCCTAGAGAAATGAAAGTGCCACCATGCAGTGGCTTGGGCACACTAGTGTTTGTTACAACAACTGTAGGGTTGTGTGAAATAGCAGAAAACTCGAGATGACTATCGTGCCCATCAACAAAAAAAATCACTAACTCTGTTATACTATATATTATAGAATATTATGAGCTTACATTTTAAAGATGAATTATTATATCTATTGATCTAGAAGTATATACCTATTAAGTGAAAAAGAGGAAGTTGCATATTAATCTGCATAGCATGGCACTGTCTTTAGGAAAGCCCCCCAGTTTATATACAAGCTAAACATGGAATAGAAGGATTTAATTTAAACTTAATTTCCTTCATTGACCAAGGTTGAGGGAGAAGTTATTAACATGTTTCTTATAAATATCCACGTTATTTTACTTCTACAACGAGCACATATATTTTTAATAAAATAATAAATTAAAATTTAATAGTTAATTAAAGCCAAAAGGCTACAAAGTAACATGCGACAGGTCCAGTTCTACATTTCCATTTCGGTATAGAGTCATAGAAAGATTCCGATTTTTTCCCCAAGTGACTAAGTAGTCCCAAATCTGTTTTTAAATAATGTAGTTTCCCATTATTTGCTATCCTGCACTGCTACATTTATCATATATTTAATTCCACATTTATTTAGGCTTGTTTCCAAACCACCTGTTTACCCTATTGCACTCTGTTTGATGGACCCACCACATGTTTATTTCTGCACTGCATCGTGTGGCTTACCATTGAGTAAGGCCGTCTCCCCGATGTTGTGTTTATTTTCAGAATACCCTAACTTTTCACTACATGTAAAAGTAGTTCTCTAAGACGAAAAACAAGTTCTACAAGGTAATTATTGAACATTGTATTCAGACTATGATAAAATATTAATTTAAAATTATTAATTCAAGTGTAAGCCCAGCTTGCCTCATTCATCAGTTGACATAATAGTCACTGAACTTTCCAGAATTCAACCTTTAATTTTATTATCTATAACTGCCTGGCATTGAATCTGGCAAATTGTCGGGCACTGAATTTACTTGTGTTAAAGACAAAGGGCTGGAATATTACTTTCAAAATGCTCCATCTTCTCTCATGTGTTGTGCTGGAGAAGATGGATGAGGGTTATGTTGTCTATTGAATCATTAATGCCTATGCAAAATCCATCTTGTTTCTGTTTTGTAATATATATGCCTCTGGGCCTTTAAAAGGTCACATTTTTACTTTTAATCCCGGCCAATACCGTGTGTAATGGTAACTGCTTTTGCTTCATATTTGCTTCAAGGAATGAACGTTTAGTTCTCAAAAACGGTCTGTAACTCAAAGCAGTGTTAGTCAATTCATTATAACATTTAAACAAAATAGAAACTAAAATGTAATGCCATTACAACTAAAGAAGAGAGGGTTTTCATTGTGTATCTTCACCCAGTTTTATATAAAACAAGTGATACCACATTGTTTGTGGTTGTGTGTCTGTATGGACACATTGAAGTATATGCCTTTGTAAATATTTTTAAACATTTAAACTATTTTTAAAACACAATGATATATAGTCCAGTTACATATAAATATACATTTATAAATTAAACTATAATCGCAATGTTTCTCTTTAGTGTAATCAGTGTAAAGAATAATCTGTATAAACACATAAAATACAAGTTAGAATATATTAATAAGTAAAAGTTGATGTAACAGAAGCTAGACAAATGAAATTTTAATCTAACGAGCCATCTCATTGTATGAAATAGACATTTGAAACCCAGCACAGCTAAGTGGTTTGTCAGGGCCATGCAACCACTTGGTAATGTAACCAAATATCCCTGAATTCTTGTTTGGCGGGCTTTTGTCTGCATCCTACTACACTATCTATGTGAATAAAGTATCTCTATTATGAGTTATTATTCAGGTATGTAGCACTAAATAAGTAACATCTGCTCTCATGAAGAGCCTTGCACATACTATTAACATCTTGAATGATGGGTAAAATGTATAACTTCATCTTAAAGAAACTGCAGCTTAGTTTTTGAAGGCGACTTTGATAAATCAAAGAATTTTAAGTAACTTATTATCATCAAAACTATTTATAATTTTGAAAGTAGTAATGGGTTTAAATTGGTGTACATGGAAGAGAGACTTTTCCGATAAACCTGTTTGCATCGCTGTACCAGTAGTGGCCAGCTGACAGCTGGCTATCGACCGTAAGGCAATGACATGCCATGGCCGACACCAGAACACCCTGCCAGCCGGGACGCCTCTCTTCTTTTTCTTTTTTTCTTTCTTTCTTTCTTTCTTTCTTTCTTTCTTTCTTTCTTTCTTTCTTTCTTTCTTTCTTTCTTTCTTTCTTTCTTTCTTTCTTCCTTCCTTCCTTCCTTCCTTCCTTCCTTCCTTCCTTCCTTCCTTCCTTCCTTCCTTCCTTCCTTTCTTTTCTTTCTTTCTTTTCTTTCTTTCTTTTCTTTCTTAAGAAAATAGGAGTGTTACAGTCTAGCTCTAATGGCATAAATAATGCAATTCTGTCCTTATTAAGTAATTCTCTTATATATACGACATTCATCAACAGTCACTGAGCTTGTTTTAAATTGTCTTTGGGGTAAGATTATTTGGGGTGAGATTATTTTGCACCCTTTCTCACCTTTAATATATTCCTTTGCTATGACATTTATTTGTCATTGGGGATATAAATTTAGTTTTAAAACCCGACTAACAATTTGACTTGAGTATTTATGCTGATCTAATAACACATGAGTTTTTAAAAACAAAGAAGCAATAGCAAAAGCCTCCACTATCTTTCTCCATGTTTTTGAATCTTAGCAACCAGTATATTGTAAATTAAATCAGACATGGAGTCCTTCTCAGTTATTCCCCGGGTGACCAGGAACACGTGTGGTGCTGCTTTTTCAGTGTAGCATCTTTCAGAAGAGGGAGGTAGACGAAGGTTTATAATCCACACCCAGGCCCTAAATTTCCACCTCAAAATCCTAGACACCAAGCGCCCCTTTAGTATATGTTTATTTCTGCCCAGGTAAAAAATAATAATATTTAAGCCAGAATTCTGGTTGCCTTTTAAAAAGATTTACAACTTGGTCAAATTGTAAGGAAAAATAATCTCAATGAAAGATAAAATTTATGCTATAAAATTCTTTCTTGCTGCCAGTCTTATTCTACTTCCTCACATGAGTTTCCTTTAATAAGCATTAAAATCTAAACATGTAGAATTAACACTTTAAGAAAACCTTGTTTGGAGAAAAAGCCTAGGGGAAGACTTGAGGACTCAGATTTATCAAGTCTGTTTTATGCCACGTAATGTACTGGACATCTTATCCATGTCAGGTTCTTTAAAAATAGCACTTAACGTAAATATGACTAAGAACTATTGAACTGCGTTTCTCAAGTGAAGGAGCTGGGGTTGGGAGCTATCACATCCCCCCCAGTCGTGCGGGACAAGCGGGACTCAAATCTAGAAGCGGTTCGGAGACCCAGGAGCGCACATGGCGTGTGTGTGCTTTTTAGTTTATCATCCCAGGGTCAGATAAAATTTTTACTTTCTATAAGAATGGCTGTTTCCTGAAGCATTGAGTCCAAAATACATTCATATTTCTAAAAGTCTCATCATATGACTTTTCTAAAATTTAGTGTATCTGACATAGGAAGGGTGAGTTTTCAGAACAAAACCAGCCAAACCCATTCTTCTGTTCCCACTTGTTCCCACAGGAAGGTGAGGACGAGGGGCAGGCATTTGTGTGCGTTCTGTTCACGATCTGTCCTCAGCTCCCTTGACAAATGTATGGAGCCACACGGGTTGTTTACCAGGGAGGCTGATAGCCAGACAGGGCATCCCTTGTGTCCCCGTCTCCTGTGGGTGCTCCCGGACACAGTGGCGTGCCAACGGTGTGCCCCAGTGCCACACCATTAGGCAGCCCTGTACCAAGCTACAAGTAGTGCTAATTCACCGCCTCACATGTGCAAACTTACTGAAATTTTCCCAAGCATTTTTTTTTTTTAATGCAACAGATTGGAGTTTATCTTGGAAGGGTACTTCCATCTGTGAAAACTGTCATTGGAAGAAAGAAGAACACTTTAAAATAAATCCACCAGCTGTATTGATAATGTTCTAGTGATGTGAGGCCCTGAATATGATAGGACTATTTGTTAAATTAGTTATACCATATGAGAGGGTAGCTGGCTTGCGAGTTTTTCATGTTTCTTGATAACGACTTTTAAAACCATTAAATGATAGCAGGATAACACTAATGTAGTTTCAAGCTGTAACTTTAAAATAAAAAGCAAAGAATAAATGTTCAAGTTATCTTAAAATAACTTGCATAAATGGCACATGTTGTACCTTAGAACGTGCTTTAAAAACCCCAATGGGTAATAGAAAATTCAACACCTGCAAAATATTGGTGAGTTAATGGACTGCAGAACATTCAATGCCTCTTCTTTTGTGTTGATATACAAACAGCAAACATGTCCAGCACTTTTTTTTTTTTGCCTTTTAGATTTTTGTTTAAAGAAGGGGTAAAAGTGCTCATGCATTATACATAAAATGAATCTGCACGATCTGGTATTTATTTTTCATCCCTCCTAACAGAGCCCTATACAATTTTTTTTTTTTTAACACAGTCGAAGGCTGAAATGTTTGTGCCTGACTGAATAACATGAAGAAACCAGTTGAAGTGGTTCTGAGTTTTCTGGAAGGAGATTGCTGGGGTATCTTTAAAGTACCCTTCTAAATTTAAATCTTACAGCCTTTGCTTTCAGAAAGGCTTAAGAGCTCAGAGTAGGAGTCAGGCCTCTAGTTTAGTAAGAGGGACTCAAGGAATCGCCCCACTTACTCTGGGACAAAAAAACAAACATCGATCTTGGAGTTCTCCCTGGGCTGAGTGGAGGAGGTGCTCCCTTTCTTGTAGGTTTCTTTGGCTCTGAGTACACGGGTCCTCATGCGGTGGAGTTCTCTACCATTCTTCAGACGTATTTGTGAAGGGCGGACAGAGACGGTGACCTCTTAGTCGCCGCTCAGCGGGGCTCAGCCCATTTGTGAAACTGTGTCTATATGCTGTGATGTGTGACGATGCTCTCCTTGTTTAGGTGTCAGCGTGTCATGTGTCCACTCCCTACCTAACCACTCCCTTTCTGAGGGTTTCCACGTCACCTGTACAATAATCTTCCCAGTTGGTCCCTCAGTACTGGCACTCATCTGTTAAAAAGTGTCAGTACTTAACTCTCAGGTTGGTAGTCAGAATTCCCTGTAATTTGGTACAAGTGCTTTTTAAAAATTATATCTTCTGATCATCATTTCCTAAGTGGGGGAATGAACAGTTGTAGCCAAATTGCCAAGTTATTGTGCCAAGGTGATTTCTGAACACTCTCGCATATTCTCTTGCATGTCACTGCCCTCCCCTCTGAGTCCTGTCACCCCAGAATCACTGTCACTGCCACTGTTCAGAGCTGATTCTAAACCTCAACCTGCAGTGACTTTCTACTCTGATACCGAAGCATCCCGACGTCAGGGAGCATGTGTTGGACTTTTTTTAAAAATTGCTATGCTGCTTTTTATTTATGAAACACTCAGTAATTCTTGCTAACTTTTAAAAATTTCATCGCCACCTACAGTCTTATTTTGGCGTAAGGGTTAGACGTGGAGTCGAGAGTGTTGAAGAATTACTGACCGGTTTCCTTGCCGCCCACAGTAGTCTGACAAATCATGAGCCATAAATGTGATTTTAAGTGTTTTATTTGTTGTACTTAAAAAAAAAATGCCTTGTTCTCTTCTTGTGTCATCATTTTATGTGCAATATTGACACTCAATTTGGGGCTTATAAATAATAGATACTCTTGAGGAAAGATTTCTAGGTATTTAATTATAGTCTTTCAATCCTTTTTTCCCCAAAATCCTGCAAAATGATCTGCAATTAACATTTTTCTCTCTGGTAGTGTTTTTATATTACAAGAACACTCTTCATTATGCAATAGGATTTTTGCTTCTGTGAGCCGGGCGGTGCATATTGTTAATCGATCATGTCAAGGGGTCCCGAGGTGTCACGTGAGGGGAGGAGGAACTACCGACAGTGAATCTGAGACTTTCTCCAGGAGCGGTTGCCTGCTTCGCCGTGGGCGCCGAGTGGGAGGACCAACAGGTTTAAGCAGGAGCTGAGGACGTTTGCTTAGGAACAGACTGATTAGTTTTTGTTTGTCATGACGATTATTAAGTAAAATTGTCCAAGACCAGAAAATAAAGTCAAACAAATGTTCGTATAATTTACTACTATCATACTAAAAATTTTTTTTAAACTCCACAACCTCTTTAAAAACAAAAAAAGAGATTTTATCTATTTACTTTTAGGCAGAGGGGAAGCGATGGAGAAAGAGAAGGAGAGAAACATCAGTGTGTGGTGGCCTCTCGCACGCCCCCTACTGGGGACGAGGCCCACAACCCAGGCCTGTGCCCTGCCCGGGAATCGAACTGGCAACCCTTTAGTTCACTGACCAGCACTCAGTCCACTGAGCTACACCAGCTGCGCCCATACTAAATATTTTTTAAAAATAGATACAAGGTGACACCTAACTATTATTTAGGTTTTTGAGGAAAAATAACCAGAGGTTCACGCTGCTATTTGATATTAATTAAAAGATTTGGGTACAGCAGAGATGCAATTTAGTTCTGTTCAGTAGAAAGATAATGCTGAAACTTACTTTGGAAGTATTTGTGAAGAATTCATATAAACTGTTATTTAAATATTCTGTCGAATTCCCTATTTAAGCCATGTCACCTTCAAATCAGTTTATTTTAATCATTCTTAATTTATTAATGAGTCAAATAAAATCTTTGGCACATGGTCCTTTCATATGTGTGAGAGAGTTTTATGTTAACTTTTGAAAATTATACTTTGACAATCTAGTGCTTTAGTATTGGCCCCTGTTAGTGACATTAATGAATATATAACAAAGAGGTTGGAAAATATGACCAAATTTGTGGGAACAATCATGTCTTATTCTCTTGAATTAAGTAAAAAAGACTTTAAACTTATAATAAGTTTTCATGATACCGAATGAAAGATAAAAACTAAAGGAACTATATTTTAATGTCTGTTGAGTAATTCACAGTATGCTCTAGTATTAGCATATACCGTGGCCTTAAGAGGACAGAAACATGGCTTTGAATCCCAGCTCTGCGAGTTATATGCTACATGGTCCTTTGGCAAATTATTTAACCTTTCTACCTAGGGTACCTTATTTATCAGTTTTATAACACATTCTTCCTGTGTGTTCAGAAAATATGTCCTGAAGAACCATTTGTGTGTACCAGACATGACTGTTGGTTGCCAAGGAGACAAATGCAGTTAGACCATCATGAATGCTGTTGGAACCATGCATTAAAATCTATTTTTAAATGTGTTATTCAGTTACAGAATGTCAGTTTGATTCTTTTAAAATAGGTTGCAGTATTCTGGTTATGTGTTTTAATTGTTTCATCTATTTTGTTTGCCTTTTCTTTGCCTGAATTTCCATCAAGATTATTTCAAAGTATTTTTCTGCTTGCTTCAATTTCTGGGTCACCTGGGGGCCTGTCTCATTTACTTATTTTTTCCTTGATTATGAGTCATTTAATTCTGTCTTGTGCCTAAAAATTTTTGATTGAGTGCTGGACAGCTAAAGAATAAAGAAAGAAAGGCCTGTCAAAGCACAGGGCATGGACCAGAATCAATACATAGTAAAGTCATTTGTCATCAGCAATCCGTAGTCTCTTAATAATTTGCATTTACGGTGGCCTTATTCATGGAAGCATTGTGTGCATTTGCAAAGGCCTTCAAAAGTATTTTGAACAAAGCCAGCATTAAAATAAATGCATGAGCTTCATAATGTTAAGTACATTCTACCATTGCTTTTTAAAAATGTATTTTAGAGCAGTTTCATATTTACAGAAACATTGTGAAAATAGTCCAGAGAATTCCTGTAGATACGTACACACACTTTCCCTTGCTGTTAATCTTATAGCACATTTGTTACAATTAATGAAGCATTATTTTTTATTATTATTAACTAAGGCTATATAGTATCTTTAGATTTCCTTAGTTTTTCCCAAATTCCCATTTTCTGGCCTAGGAATCTATCCAGAATAACACACTGCATTTAGTCCTCGTGTCTCCTTAGGGTCCTCTTGCCTGATACAGTTTCTCAAGTTATCCTTATTTTTGATGTACTTGACAGTTTTGAGGGTTACTGGTCAGGCCTAAGTGTTACTTTTGATTAAAGGAAGAATGACTCTCAAATAGCCAACTTATTAATCCTTTAGTGAATAATGATAGAGTTGTACAATTTGTGGACAAGTTGGTTTCCAAAACCTTCGTGTAAAATGAATGGATTCTGAGCTGGTCTGAACGAGGCAGGTGTGTGGAAGGGAGACGTGCGAGGTGCGCCGCCAGGGTAGGTCCCGGGGCTCCCGGACGAGGGGAGGCGCTGCTGCGGGGAGGTAACCGGTGCAGGGCCCATGGTGCATGGAGTCCCGGGACACGTCAGGTGAGGCAAGGGGATCCTGGCTACTCTAACGCTGTTAAATGAAGAAGAACCAAAGTGTACCCTTGTTCATTAAAGTCTGAAGATTTTTTTAAAATTTATTTCATTTTTAGACAGGGGAAGGGAGGGACAAAGAGAGGGAGAGAAACATCAGTGTGGGGTTGCCTCTCGCGCGCCCCCTACTGGGGAATCCATCCAGAGACCCATTGCATCGCACGCGGGCACTCAATCCGCTGTGCTACACCGGCCAGGGCTGAAGATTTATATTTTAAGTTCGTTCAAGAAATATACCTCTCTTACTTTTTGTTAAAAACAAAAAGATTTTTTGCAGAATATAGTTAGATGCCTTGTGAAGAAAACTATGACAGCACATTTATATTTTAAATTTCAATTTTCCAAAATTGATTAATTGTCCCTGTATTCATACGCATACGTCGAACACCCCTGGGTGTTAGATGCCCTGCTGGTTACTATTCCACGGTTCCTGATGGTAAGCAGTGTTGTTAGTTTTGCGTCTTAGATATGTCTTGATCTTCAACCCAATCACACCTAACAGAAAAAATTTAGGTCACGATTTGAGTGCTTAGGGTATATTGTTACATAACAGGTTTTTATTTTATTTCGGTAGAACTATTATGGAGCCGCGAAGATGATTTTTTCAGACAACCCCCTTGGCCTGACCTGCGGAATGGTGTGCCCGACCTCTGACCTGTGTGTGGGTGGGTGCAATTTGTACGCCACTGAAGAGGGACCGATCAACATTGGGGGGTTGCAACAGTTTGCTGCTGAGGTAAGATCTACACGTTCCTTTTTCCTCCTCATAGCATAAAAATGTTAAAGGGACTTGAATCTTTGGCCCTTTGTTGATATCCAACATGGTTAGTGTGATACACAGCTAAAGGGTAGGAGGTATGTGCTTTGTGCCATAAACAGTATTTTTATTCCACAGCTTGACTACAAAAAAATGAAACTTTATAAAACCACATATCAAACTAATTGCAGTCCCAGAAGGTTATTAAAATACTTTGACTGAAAGTTACATAAATTAGAGGATCTTAAAATGGAATGGATTCATCAGCGTTACGCTGGAGTGTCTCGAGTGGACCCCATTATGAAAAGGCAGTCTTGCTTAACTGATTCTTTCCCCTGAAACTCTCTTTAATCTTTACAGCTTGAAATAATGCATCAGCATTATTCTGTGATATTTTGTGAGGAATAGAGGTTATGAAACGTTCAGGCACCCTGAAACCGAGTAATATTCATTGTCGTTAGATTTTTGTAAACTTACACATGTAAAGTACGCACGCTAGTTCGATGCTGATATATAATGAATACAATGGAAGCATTTTTACTGTTTATTTGATAAGTTTGGGCCAAGGCTTTCTCTCTCATGAGTCCTTCGTAAGTGGCTTGCACATTCTGTTACATCTTGGGCTCTCTGGGGTCTCTCGTGGGGAGCCCACCACCAGGTCGGTTCCCATGTATCATAAATGATCAGCTTAGAGGGGCACAGTAAGATTTTGTAACCCTTGGGGTCCAGTTTGCTAGAAGGCCAAATTAAATGCCTGTCAACACCAGATTTTTATTTAATGGCTTTCCCATCTGGGTTTGTCACCTAAAACACAACATATTCCTTCCTTGTAGGACCCTTCCCGTGATATCCCTCCTGCTTAGTCTCACTTTGCTTTCAGTAATAAATCAGGGTTATTCCCTTCCTGCGTCCTGACAGCTTAATTCTGAGGAAGGGCTCCTGGGAATGAGAAAATTGAAACAATTTGAGGGTGTGAGTTGTTGCAATAAATTCTAGGATTTAATTCCTTTTCTTACCAAATTCAAAATTGCATTAGGCTTACCTGACCAGTGCAAGGTATGATCTTTACAACCTGAGAAAATCCTTCGTTGATTGAGAAGATTCACTTGAATTCCCCCCACATCTGTCTTTGGGGACCCGTCATCTCTTCATTAAAACCAGGGCAAGCTTGCCAGGATGCAGTAAGTGAAAGGTCACACAATATGTGTATGAACTAACACTGCATTTCAAAACAAAATGAGTGGACGTTGTAGTTTTTCAGTGACCTGGGTGAGAGGGAGAGGAGAGACAGACAGACAGACAGACAGCATCCCTCAGAGAACTCTCACTTGGTTTTAACCAAGTTCCCATCACCCCTCTCCAAAGCGAGGTCTATTTGTTTAAGACATAGCATAGATTAGGATGGCATTAAATGCATTTTAAGTGAATCATGGCATTTAGAATAAGAATATATTTTCCTATTTCACTCCAGTTATACTTTGTGTAAATGTGGCTTCAAATACAGCTGTTAAATCATAAATAAAAACCTCCGAGGGAAATTATGTAGAACAGCTTTCCGTTCTTTCTTTTAAGTTGGCTGCTTAGGGCAAGTTATTTTATAAAGTTCTATCTTCTCTAAGTCAAAGGGTGGTACACTGAAATTTACCAGACTGTCAAAATGGTGAAGATAAGCAAAACACAAACCATGTACTAATTTACTGCCAGTGAAAAGGAAAAGTACAATGTACAACACGCTATCACCCTTTCAAACTATTGAACTGTTGATATGAATGCTCAAGTCAAAGCAGAACAGGATGCAGATAGTTTTCTGTTGTGGTGGTTGGATAAAACAATGATTGATTTTTGACCTTTAAAGAAATATAAATCTATTTTTCAACCAAATTAAATAAAGGTTAGGAAAGCAGGCTACAGTAGCATGATATTTTTCAAAATTGCTTTTCCTATAACTTATAAGTGATTTTTAAAATATCAACTCTGCCATCTTTGGTTAAATCCATACCTTACACTTTTCCGTTTGCACATGGGTATGTGATTTGGAGGGACTGCGGTAGAGAGAAATAAATCGTATGAAGGGTAGCCGGCAGTGGAATCGGGAGACCAGATGCTTTTCTTTTCCTGTGTGTCGTCATCGTTCCGCCTGTGGCTGGCTCCACATCCGCAGTGGCCTTGCTTCAGACACTTGTGTGCCACAGGCTGCCTCTCCCTCGGAGGCAGTTTTTCCCACTGCAATCAGGTCTAACAGTAGCGCTTTAACACGCCCTACTTCTTGGCAATAAAATAATAACAATATTTTGGTCTGGGTTTTCTTATCAATATCATGAGAGTTTTAAAATGTCTCCACAGAAATATAACCCTTGACATTATTAGTTTAAAATGTGTTTGAGCCCTGACCAGTGTGGCTCAGCGGGTTGGGCGTCATCCCATGAAGTAAACAGTCGCCGGTTCGATTCCCAGTCAGGGCACGTGCCTGGGTTGCGGGTTCTACCCAGATGGGGCGCGTACAAGAGGCAGTGACTGCTGTTTCCCTCTCACGTCACTCTTTCTCTCCTTTCCCCTCTCTCTAAAAGTAAATAAATAAAATATTTAAAAAAATTAATAATACGTGTTTAAGTAATTAATTCAGTTTTTAAGACATCATGTATATAATCACATTTAACGGACCAAGTAGACTCTCATTGCCTCTCAAATTTAACTAATGAATTGTTGCAAAAGGAGAATGAAGTGAAAATGGACCTTTTTACTCATTTCCTAAAGTTTGAAAAATAACTATAAGTAGATAATTAGCTTCACGTCAAGTCAGCTTTCTTCTGCCGATATGAAAGAGTAATGGAGGCAATATAGACAAATTAAAATTAAAATACCCAGGCTTCAACATTTGACTTGAAGAAATGTTAAAATTAATGAGGACCAGACAATTGGTGTTTAAACTTGTTGCTTCGATGAACTTTTAGGACTAACTACGTTAGGTTAGGAAATTGGTGTCTGAAACTCATATTTATTTTTTACCATAAACACTCTCTAAGATTATTCGATACCTATCACATATACTATTTGTGCGGCATACCCCTCTCGATACTGTACTTTTGGTTTGGTTTTTATCATTTCAGCTCAGAATGGACCTGACATGTGAAATTCCAGACTAAATCAGGTGACTCACTGAGAAGAGAATTTCTCTTTGGGTTTTATGTGAATTGTATCTCTCAGTAGGTTTTTTGTATCACCTCTCATTTAGCATTACCCAGTTCCTGTCTCAACATCATACACTCCCTATGCACCGTCATATACTACTCGCATTTCTTTCTTTTATTGCATGAATGCAGTTCACATCGATCCAATCAGTGCTTATAATACAATAAAAATACACTGTTATAATTTAAGGACCATTTTACAGTCACCCCAACATTTATATTTTGCACCCACGCTATAACCATCAGTTGGAAGGACCGTCAATGAAGAAGGAACACGCTCACTCGACTTGCTTTGCGAACAAATATTTTTTCTGCCACGTCCCTTTGGGACATGGAGGCCAGCGAGCGCCTTCAGCTCACCCCGTCCAGGCACTTCAAGGAGAACAGAGGAATCTGTGCACAGGTAAATAACAGATACCGCACGTCCTCTCCCAAATAATGTATTTTTGTGATACAACCTGTCTCTCATAAAAAAAGTAGAGACAAAGAAAATAAGTGCAGTCCTCAAATTAAAACTAGTGTCAGAAAAATATGCATAAACCGAAATGTGAGATTAGATATAGTCCAACTGTATGCGGCTATGTTGCTTGCTTTATGAGTGAGATAATCAGATGAATGAGACACCTTGGAAAGGATGCGAATAATTAACCCAGTGCAGTGGAAGGGCTGGTGTGAACACCCAGTGTAATAAGGTCCCACTAGGTAAGGATTCAGTTCATCAAACAAGCGTTGATGGAGCATCGATTAGAACCCAGCGTTGTTGACGGCCGCTTCTAAACTACAGGTGCCCAGGCACATTGTGGTTTCCCGGAAACAATAAAGGCCAACAACTGCAATTTTGTAGCAGACGTAATAAGACACACGTTCCTACATTAACACCCTTGGACTGATAATCCGATCTTCATTTATTGTTGTCACTTGGTGTTGGAGGTGATTAGACCTCCCTACAAAGAAAAGGCTGAGGCACAGGGAATGCAGTTACAGTGCATCTGCTGGCATCAGGCTTCCATGCATTCCTGCGACATTGGACTTTAAGAAGTGGATAAACAATCCTTGAGACATGTCAGCTAGGTGATGTAGCCCCATTTTGGACAGGGGGAAACTAAGGATCAAAGTGACTAAAAAATAAAATCATAGTTTAGGTTAAACAACCTCCCGCTGCCCTGGAGGATGTCCAATGTATGTGCTGGTAACAGAGGCTCCGTGAATTCGTTAACTTCCGTAAACTGGTATCTGATAAGGGTGGATCTAATCTCTATGATTTCTCAGACTCTCACTGGCCCAGGCAACGGTACAAGTCACCCATGCATATCCGGTGGAAACCGGGTTTTCTGGCTGTAGGGACAGAGCCACAGGGACCTCAGCCGTGTACCTTGCAACTCCCAGAGTAAGGTCACCAAGGGTCAGTTCCTGTGAGCTAGGAAGCCGCTGTATTAAAATAGGCTGTCTCTGATGAACATGTGGGCTTAGGCATTTTCTTGGTTTATGCATGTTACCAAAAAGCTTTTTTTTTTTTTTCTTCCAGCCATCAAAAGAGTGTTGTATAGCCAGGTTCCAGGTTTCCTGGGACCTGAGACAACGAACTTTGTGTTTCTTCTGTGAAAAATAACACAAAAGCCCTCCTGCAAAATTTAAATACAGGGCCTTGGGAGGGCTCCATGGAGTGAGGGACCCTGAAGCTTAAACTGATATCTCAAGTTTTATTTTAATTTGGAAAGCCTACGCCAGCTTTTGTGATAGCTGGTCTGTACACGGATTTAGGAACGAGTCTAGCATATTTATGATACAGTTTGGTAAACTGGTCAGTTAGATCTACCAGTTCATGTACCTAATCAAATACTAAGATAAGTTGCCACAGTAATGAATAATAACCAGTAATTATCGCTAATACCTTTTACAGGCCATTAACAAAGAGAATACGGATTACAGACTAGGTGTGAGATTAACGATACCCCACACTTGCTGAATCCCACTGTCCTATATCACCTCTGAACTAAATTTCTCTATACTACTATTTAAAAGAGTATTATCAATAGTTCGTGAATACTGTTCATACAAAAAGAGTAATTATTTCTGGGAGAAAGAAGAGGTACATGAAAGGTATACATTAAACGGTAATAAAATCAGCAGTTTACACCCTGGTGAACTGTTACTCTCGGGGGTATAAATGCAAGTGACACCTGTTAGGGCTTGATTTGTGTCTCCCCTTTCAGTCTTAATGCAGTGATTAATAGAAAGGAATGATGTCTTGATAGATTTCAGTCAATATCTGACATTTTCCTCCAAAAATCTTTAGAAATCTATTAAAAATACTCAGTGCTGGCACAATGATTGATAATAAAACTGTAGGACTGGCTGAATTGCTAGGTGATTTTCATCACAATATTTTAGTTTGTTTTAAAACCATATATTTGTACCTAGCGCTTTAAATATAAAAATAAATTTCAGAGATTTGGGGCCATAACTTTGAAAAATTGGCCAAAACTGCACGGCGGTTGGGCTTGTTGGCTATTGTTTTATTTTCCTGAATTTTTTAAAATAAGCCCAAGTATATGCACTCTTGTGGGCACCTTGCAGTTTGGAATGATGGACTATCATTGATTCGAGTGTGACCAACTTAAAATATGCACACGGTTATAAATACACACTATGAATACCAGTGTAAAGCAACCTCACTGCATCAGGACGGCGCGCGCGCCAGAGGCGCGGTGCCGTGAGTTAAGATTTAAACCACTCATTTTTCTCCAAAGTGTAATAATAAAAGAAATAGAGTAAATACACAATAAAAAATAATAGCTGAAGCGAAAAGGAAGATGGAAACCTTTCGGGACCAGAAATGGTACGGAAATGCTCAGCAGTGAGTGGGGGACTTGGGCCTCTCTCTGGTAGGCGCTGCCTGATGGCCAGGGGCTCGTGGAGAGTCTGCCCGCGTGGGGTAAGAAGGACCGGAAGCGTGTGCAGAGGAGACGGGGGACTCACCGAGCCCCGGCAGGAAGTGGAAAAGGGACGTGCAACTGCTCCGCAGGGCTGGGGCTTGTGCAAAGCTGCAGAGAGAAGCAGGCAGCTGTGCCCTGAGTGCCAGGCGCATGTCTGGTGGCACATAACTGGCTTCTGTGACATCTCTAAGTGTCATCTGGGGACTGGAGCTCTGGCTTCCGGTAAGAAGCCTGGTTCTGCCGTTGGGGATGGCGTGGTGCTGGGTGGGGGCCGCCCCACACCTGATGCAAGAAGCAGGAGGGTAAGAAACACATGACTCAGAATAAGTCTGAAACAGAAAAACTGAAACCCTGTTGGAAGAGCGGATGCTACCAAAGACTCAACCCGTTGATGACGTTATCCTGATGAATCAGAGATAGTACCGTAATTAGGCCCTTTAGATACATAAGGCAAAAAATTAAGGTTAAATCATTAAGTAAGCAATGAGTTGGTGTGAAAATTCGTTGATGGAAAATATTTACTAAAATGACAATGCCAGTAAAAAGTGAGATTTTTGGACTGGATACGGACACAGATGTAATTGGTGAACTAAACAAAGTATAGATCTGAGAAATTTAAGCAGAGTAAGGAGAGGTCTGGGTAACAGAGAAGTTGAGAAGCTTAGAAGACTCCAATATACTTAGGAAAGGAGTCTCGGAAGCAGAGGGAGAGAGACTGGCCAAAAGAAGTCTCAAAGCAGTTCTGGTGGAGAATTTTCCAGAAAGAAAGGAAAGATGGAACTCCTTCACCTGGACCCAGGGCTGTCACATCACGAAGTGGTGAGGATCCAGGGAGAGCCAGAGCCCCTGGGAAGGAACAGAGGAGACGAAGGGGCAGCTGGCGGAGCCCCGACGGCCCATCAGCCGGCAGAGATGTCAGAAGTCAAGAGCCAGTGTGTTTAAAGGGCTTAGATAAGGGCTTGGTTCCCCTTTAACAATAAGGGGATGCATAAAGATAGTTTTTTTCAGGCATTCTAAATCTAAGGTGGCATAGCAGTCACCTTGTTATAAGAACTACCAACACTTAGTTATTCTTTAGCATGAATGACACAAATCTGGAAAGAGAGAGAAAGAGGGTGAGGGAGGGTGGGGAGACCGAGAAACGAGACAAAACCAGGAACAAAGAAACCGGCAAAATATAGTGTTAATATAATTAAACATTGCGTGTGAAGTAGTAATGGCCCATTTTGGGTGTCGAAATGAAAATAGAAATAAAATTTTCTATAATTTTGAAGGTGTTGGAGGAGGGGGCGGGCAGGACGGCGCATAGTTCAGTGAGCTCGCGACCTTCCCTGTTGGCAGCAGGAGACAGATGCTCAACTCGAGAATATTTTTAAAAACTTTGAGATACCGATGTTAACTGGCCCTGAAAGGCGTCCACCAACTATACCTAAGTAGACGTGGCAAGGGCCTGTGGCAGAGCACAGCGTGAGCAGATCCTGCATACAGAGGGCCCGCCCGCCCCCGCCCGCCCTTGGTTTGAACTGGCCTGGGATCTGCGTCAGATCAGTAAAGCCCTTCATCACTGAACCAGACACACTGCGTTTTCAGATTGTGCTTGGTCACCTTGCACTGTTACAGCTGCAGCCTCAAATCTCAAATATGGCATCTTGTGTATTCATAGTAAAAGTAGGAACTACAGTGTAAGAATGATAACTTAGGAATTGGTTCTGTTGTCTACAAAATGAACCATCACACCTAACTTAGGAGATGGTTAGGACTGGAGATACAAATGGAGGCACCTAGGAGAGTTACTTTAGAGAGAGAAGGTGTTAAGACCAGGACATTATCATTGATACATTCAGTCTCTGCAATAAATCGCTGAAGGAATGGTTCTTTTAGAGGTGATGTTGGGAGGTGGTCTTCTCGAAGGTGACAGGTGACCTTTTGTTCAGATGTGGCTTATCTTTCTGAAGGTTTATCTTTCCTCCATTCTAAGTTTTTTTTCCTCACGGGTTCAAAATGAACCTTACACATGACTGATTATAATTATCTTTTGTATGTATTTAAGACACATGAGGACTCTTTTACCCGGGAAGCTACTAGCTGGAGGATCTTTGTTTGCCTTACTCATACTGGTGTCCTCAGATACTTACCAAACTAAAGTAAAAAGTGGGACGGAACAGAGTATTCTGATCTTAAAGGTACACAGAATTTTCACCATGCCCGAGAGGTCTCACAATACTGCCTATTTTAATAATAAGGAGATAATGAAACGACATCATGAAGATTGCTAAAACATGAATAACTTCAATAACTGAACACCTGCTGTTACAGGAGGTGTTCCTTGTTTCCGATACATTTGAAACATAGTCTCCACTTTGAAACATAGTCTCCACTTTGGTGTCCTGTTTTAATTGTGAAGAAAACTGTTAGGTAGCCCAAGAATATTTCTTCTCAAAGGACGAGTGCAGTGAATAGTGTATACTCAGTACATTTTCTTTGACTTCTTTTACAAAAGGAAGCAAGTTTCAAAGAAAATTACACAGAAGCATCGCATAGAAGGCATGTGATTTGAGGTAACGTACCTTCGGATGCACAAACAGCAACCTTTCTTTATTCAAGGATTCAAAAGCTAACCCGACTGTCATGCTGCTAATTAAATAACTCAAACCGAAACCAGCAAAAGTAAAAATCAATATATTATTTTTATTAATATTTCTCTTAGACCTACACTGATGAAATCATTTCTCTTTAGAGATCAGTAGAAATTATGTTTTGTTTTGTAATGAAGATAATCAAGTTAAATACTTGCAAAAATATAAACTCCTTAAGAGGCAGGCAGGAGACAACCACCCTTTTATGATTCATCCTTCAACTAGTGGAGATATTCCAGAATTTCCAAAAATATTTTGTTTGTTGTGACTTACTCATAGTTTTTTTTTATTTTTTGCTGTTGCGTGCTTAATAAGAACAAACAGATTAATTGTGGCCCAATTATAACTACCAAACATTCGCATCTATTTTTATCATGTATTGTTTTAGAAAGTCAGAAAGATCACAGTGAGCCTTACTCTACATCAGAATTGGTAAGCACCCTTGCCCTCGCCAAGCGATGTCTTTCTTCATGGCCAGAGCTCTGTGTGATGATTTGAGAGTTACAGTGTTTCCACCTCCGGAGTGTGAGGAGGCAGGTAGGGTGGGGTGGGTAGGAATCCCAAGGCCCCTCTCCGTTGTTTTGTCTTTCCATTTTTTAAATCAGGAGAATCTCTCCCATGTCTCAAAATAATATGGAAATCACAGAGAAAAACGCTAGTGCAGTCAATTTGGACTGATGAAAGAAAAGCAACTTCCCAGATAAGCGGAAGGCCAGAACTCACAGGATGATTAGGTGACAAAATGTGTTTTGAAAAGCGCCTCCAGAATATTCGGTTGTGAGTAACTGTCCTCCCGTCGTGAAGGGGAAACTGTCTTTCCTGGGCGACAGCTACCTCTTTGTCGAAGCCTATCACTGGAGTTCAGGAATTCTGAAATTCGTTCAAATTTTGTTGGAGGCCTACTGCATGGAAGAATTCTGTTCCCTGGGATTACAGATGGGAGGAAGAGACCTCAGCTCCTTCAGACCTGCAGGGAAAGTCAGATCGGAAGCTATGCTATTAAGTGAAAGAAATTAGGCAAAGCCCCCAGCAAAGCACCTAGAAGGAGGGCCACGCTCAGATATTGGCAGCCAAACTATTTCGACGGTGGAAAACCTGGTACGAAGCCCCCAACCAGCTCCTACAGGGCCAGTCCAGACCCTTCCCATTGTTTTTGATAACAAAGCACCTGTTATATTGTAGGGTCTATAAATGTTGGTTCTATACATATCACTGATGAAAAATAAAATAATAGTCCAAGGGCTACAGCATTGGTATGGAAGGGGACACCTTAAAGAGGATGTAAATATGAAACACTTTAACGGGTCACAGGGTCCTGCACCTCTGAACGCGGAGGAGTTTCTCAGGTCACAGAAAGGCACGGCGGGAAAGCACAGGTGCGCCACCGTGTTTTTCGAACACTTCCTTAGCGACTGGTTGTTTGTAAATTTAACTTAATCTGTTCAGTGTAACGACCAGTTTTTGTTGTTAATAAATTGACCGGTATAAGTGTATTAGGTTTAGGAAAGATAAATTCATGTAATACATTTTTAGTTATACATTTGCTATTGAAATAATACATGTATGTCATATATCTGTATATATGTGTATATTGAAAATGACTATAAAAATTTGACAGCAGCAGTGTTTAAGAATTCTGGAGTCAAATAGCCTTGAGAGAAAACCCTGAGTATGTGAATTGGACCACAGTTTCATCGTCTGAGAAATGGAAATATTAATTGTATGTTTGTAACAGGATGGTTGAAGGCTAAATGAGATGATCTATAGAGAGACTTAGCATAAAGCCAGGCACATAGTAGGAGCTCACTGAATACTGGCCTTATTCTCAGTATGGGAGAATATATATCAGGTATACTTCACTGTTGCCAGTAAATTTTTTCTGCAAATGCCTTTGTTTCACCTTCATGTTTGAAGGATACTTTTCTTCTGAATAGAATTGTAGGAAGAAGGTATTTTCTTTCATTGCTCAAAAAATACCATTTTCTTGTCTTCTGATTTCCAACCATTCTTTTGAGAGGAAAACTATCAAAGTTTCTGTTACTCGCTGACAGGACTGTGTCTTTGTTCTTTGGCTGTTTTCAATGATTTTTTTTTTTTTACCTTGGTTTACAGCAGTTTTACTGTGTGCATGAGCTACTTTATATTGACCCTGTTCGAGGTTTTAAAGCGTCTTGAATTTGTGCCTTGATGTCTTTCATTAATTTGGAAAAATTCTTGGTCTGTTTCTCTTCAAACACTGCTTTTGTCTCTTTCCTCTCTCTCCTGTCCTTTTATGATTTCAGGTATGCGCAGATTAAACCTGTTTCTGTTGTCCTTTTTGTCTCTTCTTCCTTTCTGTAGTTTTCCTTCCACGCTCTGGCCTGGACAGATCTCACTGATGCATCTTCAGCTCATTGCTTCCTTCGTACTTACCTGTCCCATCTGCTATTAAATATATGTATCTAGATTTTAATTTTAATTTTGTACTTTTTCCTTCTAAATTTTATTATATTTTTAAAACAAATTTCAGTTTCCTGGGCAAGTTCACATTCTTATTATGTATTTTTTAACATATTTATTATGGATATTCCAAAATCTATGTTTGATAGCTACACTTATTAGATTCTATACACATCTCTTTCTTTTTTCTTAGTTCTTGGCAGATTTCGGTTTTTAGTTGGTAGCAGGCCCAGGCTTTCTGATCAAAAGCCAGCGAGACCTACTTACCTTCAGTCATAACGGGCTGAGCTGGCCCAGGGGGGCCAATTGTGTCCCCCTGTTTTCCCCACAGGTGGGTACAGCTGTCCCCAGCTGTTCGCTTCAGCTCCCCCTAGGGGAGGTGTGACCCAAGAAAAGAATTGCAAAGGTTGGGAAGAAGTTGGTCAATGTAACTTGCCACCTACTTGACCCAATTCAACTTCTAAAAAAAAAAAAAAAAAGGACTGCTTATTTCTATTAAAAACACAAATGCATTTAAAACATTAAAAAACTGTTTGAGGATGTACAAGTGGGTTTAAAAATTTTAACCCCAGCAAATGATATCTCCACAGGTGTTCAAAGCAATGAATATACCACAAATCAGGAACCCGTCTCTGCCTCCCCCAGAGGAAATGCCTAAAGCCTACTCAGCGAAGATTGCTCTTTTCGGGGCTGGGCCTGCAAGTGTGAGCTGCGCTTCCTTCTTGGCTCGATTAGGCTACTCTGACATCACTATATTTGAAAAACAAGACTATGTCGGTGGTTTAAGGTAATGCCTACATTTGTTTCATGTTTATAGTATCAAAAATCATGGGTAAAACAATTATGAATATTGTGGGTTCATAATCATATAGGAACTTCAGGCTCACAGATGGTATTTTAAATGTTCTTTTTCCAAATGCTCAAATTTTGATTTTGTTATTCAGTTTGAATTTGCAGTTGGCTTTAAGCAATATTTATTTTAAAATTTCTCTGTCTCATTCTGTGAATTTAAGAGAAATCTCAGCAAAATATTTTATGGGTAGAGGAACCAATCATATGAAAACTTATTTTATCCCTGTGAATCTTTCCTTTAATGAAGATATATCTGGAAATTATGGAAATCGGAGATGGGGAAAACCTAGCTCCATAGTATATTGGGCAATTCATTTTGTTATGTAATAGACATTTTGATCTGCTCACATATGTTCAGTTTTATATTTGATTATGTTAGGGTCTACTAAAAATGTTTTGTTTTAATGTACATCCATGCAGTTTATCTCATAAATACCATAAATATAAAAAATAGCATTTGATATTAACCAGTATGATTATTATATACCAAGATTCAGTCATGTGGTCTTTATTTCCACGAAGAGTAATACATTGACATGGAAAATGTTCATTTTGTATCCATGACTTTCAGATATTCAAACCGAGCCTAGAAATTGGATGGAGTTTACTTTATTTAAAATACATGGAACTCTATAGTGAACATAGATTGCATTTACAATCATAAAGAAATAAAATTTGTCACGAGTATGGAGTGAATACTGCTTAAAATATTTGGTGTAAAAATGAGAAAAGTATTTGGTTACTAAGTTAATAATATTACTGAATATTGTTATTTTCACCTTGCATCAGAAAGAAATGAATTATAAAATACAACCATTTTGCTTATCTGCTGCTATACTTAGCATTAAATTTTGATGGCTTCTGAGCTGTTATTTAAACAGCACATTTTTCATATTTAATAATCACAAAGAATAAATTTAATCAAGTTATGGCTAAAACTTGTGCTTATGTTTTATGATACAAAAAAAGAGTGTCAGAAAATATATACATTTCAACATTTGTCAAAAAATATACTAAAACAAAGATAAACTTGCATTAATATAAAACTATTTGGCTGAATCATCAAGCAAAAATATGGCATAATAGAAAGACCCATAAAAGTAGGTATGAAGCGCAACCTGATTGTCAGGGAATAATTATTTTTCTACATTGATGTTTCACCACCGTAAGTTTTACAGGATTACATGTATTTTATATATTTCTTCACCCTGGAAAGTAAGATACCTAACATATTATTGTGCTGGAGTGAGCTGAACTATTTTTTATAACGGCATTTGACTGCAGCTGTATTAATTTGGAGAAACATAATGTATTAGCAATACATGTATAAGCATTGTACATTTTTTTCAATTACACACATCAGCAAATGTATGAGCTAATTTGAAAAATATGAACTTCATTGTCGTAGACCCTAGTAGACTAGGAAACGTCTTTTTGTCCCTTAATTGCATCTGCACAAGAAGCCTAAAATGGAACAGGCCCTGTTTATGGATTCTCTGTTGGCAATTTTGCTAGATTATTATGGCTCTTAGCATCTCTCTTAACTCAAATGCAGGATAGACATTTCTAAATCATATTAATTGGCACTAAACTCGTGCTTTTATATGTTTGCTGAACATTTTCTAGTGGACAGATTTCCCCGGATTAATGACTGAACATGTTGCTTTTTTAAAAATTCTTTCCTGATTTATTTCCTTCGCCTTCGACTGTCCCCGGGACCTAGGGACAGAACGAAGCGTTTTATCGGTCTCCTCTGGGCCGTCCCATGGTAGAGACAGGCACTCTGCGCCGTGGCGACGGAATTGTAAACACCGACGCTGGCATTGAGCCAGAATCGCAGCCACCACACTTTTCTGTTAATTTATTTTCTCACCCACAGATGCCTCTCCTTTTCCTGTACCTTCACAGTGTCTAAAAACGATTAAATTAGCTTTGTATTTGAAATCAATTGCTTAAAGAGGTGATGTCAAGTTGTATCTTTGTTTTTCCTTTTCATCCAAATAGCTTCTTTTATCCCTGGTAAATTGGGGTCCCGACTACATCTTACACAATCGCTAGAGTTGGCGAGGGAGACCCAGGACTTAATCCCTATTGTATTGAACACAACCAATTGATTATTTTTTGATGTTGCAACTAATTTATAAAATAAGCAGTAGTTTTGCTTTCCTCCAACTGTGGTTTCTTTGTTCAGGACATGAGTTTAAAATGGTTAAAGGGCTTGCTATAATAATGACAGAGATAAATATAGATGGTGTTAACAGGCTTTAAGATATCTATCTTATATCAATACACACACACACACACACACTCTCTCTCTCTCTCTCAAATTTCTTTCCATATATCAACATAGGATATATGTTGGTGTCTACATACAATCCATGATATTTGCACAGAACTCAGCCCTCGAAGATAGGTATAGGAAGGAAGAAACCTCCTCTGCCCTCTTAGGTTCAGTGGCTGGGCCTGTGAAATAACCCTAAAAGAGACAGATTAACAGAGAAACAGAATTTATCGACGTGCGTATCAGGCATACACATGGGAGAACTCAGTGACAGGGTCGGATCAGAGCTTGAGGCTTACACAGCATGTTTGCAAAGAGCAGTGAACTTGCGGGGAAGTGATGAGACGGAGGAAAGCGTGTTTTGGGGTCTGCATGCTGTGGGCCGGTGGACGTGGGAAGGAGTCCCTGGGAGGTCAGGGTTACTCAGGTTTGTAGTGCGAGAGTCCTCCCAGATCCCGTCTGTGCTGACGTGTCTGGAATTGTCTCTTGGGGATCAAGGGTTCTGCCCTTCCTGGTGTGGGAAGGGAGACACACCTGTGCGGGTTTATGTCCTGTTGGGACAGACAGCCTTTCAGATTGCATCTGCTGCCTCTCAGTTGCTTGGAGCTCAAAATACTCCGTATGGCAAAGTGAGATTTTGGGGGGTGGAATATTCTGATAGGCCACAAAGACCAGGGCCCCGTGGTGCCTGAGCACTGTGACCACTTCTCGAGGGTGTGGGCTGGCATGCACAGGTCAGCTTCAGAGATGCTTATCACAGACCTAGGCCCGAATCCCTTCTTACCTATAATCTCGCATCCCAACTAGACAGAGAGCTCTTTTAGGTAAGGCCTGATTTTACCCTACTTGATACTGTGTGCGTTTTCTGTCGCTCAGAGCACGGTGCCTCGCCGATTGTTAGATGTATAGAAATTAATTGAATAATCAAGTTCTTCAGCCACCACACAATGACAAGGGCCGCCCGTGCACTTTGGAAGACCCAGTAGCTTCATCTTCAGCGATCATTTACTTATTTTACACTTTAATCTCCAAATGTATTGGATAAAGCTCTCCCACTACACATGCTACATTCTGTTGTAATTATCTGCTTTTGGAACTTTCTCCAACAGAATGAGAGCTTACCGAAAGTGGGAATTTGGGAAAATTCACCATCAAATCACAGTAGCTAACCCTGCGCATGGCACTTTGTGAATGCTTATTAAATGAAAAGATAAATGAATAAATTAAAAAAAAAACATTCATGAATATATGTAGCCTTTTTATGATTGTAAGACATTGAAAAGCTAATTTTGCTTACCTTGAGTTGTCTAAACTATTACAGCAGTGAAATGATTATATTTCAGGAATCATTGTTTCGTTTTGTGTTAAGTGCAGGGAGTGAGCCAGTACGAATGTTATTTATTTATGACTGTCTTGTTGGGATACTTACTGCTTTCATAGAGGAAGATGAGTTGACTGCAAAAACGCACAGACCGCCTGAAGCGAAGCCCGCCGCGTCCGAAAGAGCGTGGCGACACGCAGCTGCCGGTTCGAATCTGAGCAGCCAGAGCGGCAATTTCAGCCTTTCATCCCAGGGCACAGAAACCCGTTGCTAAAAATCTGTGGCACATCAAAAAATATGTTTTCTTTGGTTTTTTTGTTTGTTTGTTTTTTGCCAACCTGATAAAAAATAGGTGTAATTTAGAGTCATGCACACCAGGCGGCTATCGTTGTGCGGGCTGTTGTCATTTTTTAAGTGTTACAGTCTGAGGGAGAAGAGGTCGGTGCTCCTGACTTAAGAGTCAGTTACCGTATGTTTTAAAAATTCTTGTGACACACTGGTTGAAAATCACTGAGTACAGGTATATTTATAGAATATATATAAAGGCATGTATCTGTATATAGGTATATTAAACATTATCTGTACTTTCAACTAATTTTTGGTATTTAAGCTCGTTTTTGTAGCAATTTCTTATAAAATTATTAGTAGACAAATCAACTAAATACTTTAATAAACGTACAGCTTTGGAAATGCTTTTGACCAATTGTTTATTTATTCTTTGTTTTCCATTGTTTTTTTTTTCTTCACATCAGTTTCTACTGTTTCTCCTACAGCCCATATAATGTTTTATCATATAAAAATGTGGATGTCCTCACTGATCTCAGGTGAGGTGATAGGTAAAGACCCTTAGAAGAGATACATAATCCTTTACTATAGATCAGAGAAGACCTGTTGCATTTTTAAGACTGCTAATTTTTTAACAAATGCTTCTTTTTTTTTTTTTCCAGTTCTTCTGAAATCCCTCAGTTCCGGCTGCCGTTCGACGTAGTGAACTTTGAGGTTGAGCTTATGAAGGACCTGGGTGTGAAGGTACATAAACACCCTAACACACACGTATCGTTCAAAGAGGAAGGGGGAGGCTCCACACTAAAGATTAACAGCAAAACGTCCCACGTTTTAGGCGAGAGCAATTAAAAGCTACAGCAGGCAGCAGCAGAAAGATGCTTCCCCTTGCTCAGGGCGTTCGTCTGTCTCCTGTCTGAATGCCACCAGCCCGGGAAAGGGCAATCAATAGTTCTCATCTGGCACGCCTGCATGTGATTAATTGTCTGTAAGAAGCAAATTCTTCAATTGCTTTAGGGGTTCAGTGCAGCTGATAGAAGGATTTGGTTCCTTCAATCACGTTTTTGTTGTTGTTTTTTTTTTTCCCCCATGCAAGTTGTGTGTGCTCCGAAGCATTCGTATTTCACATTGTGGAACGCAGTTTCTTACAGAGGTTTATTTTGTTTGCTATATGAATCGTGTCAGTAGTGTTAATGTGATGATCCTTTCTCAACACAAGCAATGGATCAGGGGTGCAGAGAGCCACAGCATTCTGTTTTTCAAATATTGTGGCGCTCTTTCAAAGATGGTCAGAAGTTGACACGTTGTACTTTGGTATGTGGCTTTAGATCCTCCTCCTCTTCTCTGTTCTTAAGGGTGTTATACCCTGGTTCCTCCTTTGAACATACTGCTGTCTTTTGTTTCAAAAGTGTTGATTTTCTTATATTAGATCCAACACAACAGATAAAGAACTATGATTTACATAATACATTTTGCAGGCGCATGCAAAGATATTTTGAAAAGCGATTAAGAAGCTACTCATGGCTCTTGCATTTGGAAATAAAAATAATCACTAAAAAGGGAAATACTGAAAACAATATTTTGTGCTTTTACACTTTTAATTACATTTTATTTGGCAGCAGTTTCATAATGAAACATTCACACATAATCACGAAGCAAAAAAGTCTCATAGCAAGAGCACAACTTTCTGAAAATTCAGTGTCGAAAACAGATTATTTAAGATTGACTAGCTGCATTTTAAAGATATATTTTGAAAAGTTCTCTAAATATCCTCCATTTTCAATACAAGTTCATAACCTACGTCTCATTAAATAAGGGCATGATTATTTCTTGAGACCTCAAACTAATACATTAGGTGTTGAAGATTGATGATTAATCAGAAATTAATTTAAGGCACTTCTAAATATATCTTAACCGCATGCACCATTTGCATAACCAGGGCATACACATCGCTCTCATTAGGTGACTCTTCAAAAGATATGGTCAGTGTCTTTTCCACATGTCAGAAAACACACACTTTTGCTAGCGTCATGCTACTTTCTGATTTTATAGTCAGATAACCTGGACAGAGTCAATAACGCTAGCTTTGGTCAATATCCATTCACAGGCAAATGTATGGCACTGCCATTTGGGTAAAACAAACTTATCTGCTTACACATGCAGAGAATATCTCTGGAAAGACAGAAGAATCTGATAGCATAGGTTACCTCTAGGAAGGCATAGGAAGGATTTATCAGCTTTTTGTACATCTGAATTTTAAACCCGATGAATTTATTATATTATCAAGAAAAAAATGAGAATGTAAATTAATGAGGAGGTTAATACTACCTTGCCCATATCCAGCAGCTTTAAGATGCAAAGCAGATAAAGTGCTCAAACTGGCCTCGTAAATGGTAAATCGCACATGCAATGCTGAGAAGGGGCAGTGAGGCTCTTTCCCACCCTCGAGAACTCCTCGTGCCCATAGATGGGGTGCTGCAGCTTCGTGACCTGTCAGCTCCAGTCGGAAGAGCATACATTTTAAAACGTGGTCTGCGCGTGCCACCTCCTTTTCCTCATCACCAGACTCTTCTTAGCCGGCCTTCTGTTTGTGCTGGCCGGTTAACATTGTATTTTAAAGTCAACGACAACCTCCCGGCGAGGAGCTGAGTGGTGCTTCCAGTCCTCACTGGTTCACTCCTGTGCGGAGTCTGAGTCTCCTCGCTGCATTTAGTTGTGCTTGTGTGTGTGTGTGTGTGTGTGTGTTGGCTTTAGGTCTGGCATTATGTTGGCTGTTGTTTGAGGTTTTTTCCTCTCTCTAATGGGTTTGTTTCATTTATTCAACAAATAGTTATGGAGAGCTTGCTTTTGCCAAGCAGTGTGCTAAGGGCTGGTCTAGAACCACCCTTCTTTCGAACCCTAGTCCTGTATTCTTGATAGTTTAATGAACACATCTATCATCCAAATAACATAAACTCATCATATCCAGAACCGAGTTTAATTCATCATCTTCACTCCCAACGATGTTCTTTGGCTAAATTTCCTATTGAATAATTTCAATTTATTTCATATGTAACAGCTTGACAGATTGGCTCTTGTTAATACTAAGATGAATTTTTCAAGTCAACTCTTGTGTCACACAGAACTAATGAGAATGTTATCTGCTCTGTTTGTACATTACGTATCATTTCCCCTCCACCACTTCATTGGCTGGGATTTTCAGTAGGTGTTCAAAGAGTGATAACCTATGGCATCTTCCTGTTCTCTGAGATAGCATTTTTAATCATATTGAATAAATATTTTTTTAGACTTAGAATATTAAAAATTTATTTAGTGTTTTTTATTTTGATGGAGAAGGTGTGTGAAATTTTTTAACAAAAGCCTCTGTTCCGTTAGTGTACTGAGTTATATTAACCTTTGCACACCAGAATGTTTCCACTTTGTGCCGTGTTCTATTACAGCTGTACATGTGGAACTGGATTTGTTTTGTTAGCATTCTTAAACATTTCCTTTTGCACTAATTTACTGATGACATGAATATTAAAACTGGAAATATGGCAGGGGACAGTAAAATGCTGTTGCTCGCCTTGTAGAGTTTCAGATTTACTGAAATCCTGTTTTTGTTTGTCTTGCTTTGTTTTTGTTATCTTCACGACTCTGGGTAATAGCATTATGCAGGCCTCACAGAAACAAACTTGCAGGCAGGCATTTAATTACCTAACTGTTGGTAAGAATATAATCTCGAGACTTACATTAAGTTTAAGGATTTTATCCTTCTGACCTGAAAGCCTTTTTATGAGGCAGAACTTTGACCTTTTCTTTTTCATATGGTTAGTAGCCTTCTCACCCGTTTTATTCTCATATCTATTTGGCTACTGTATATTTTCCTAGAAATAAATTGTGTTTCATTCAGAATTTTAAATTAATTAGCATTGATTTGAACATATTATTCCAGTATACAATGAAAGTATCTCATCTGTACCTGTGATTATATTTGCTTTTGTTTTTCTAAGCTTATACATTATTTTCTCAACTTTTCTTCTTGATAGGACTAGGTAGTGGTTTCTGAAATTAATGTATTCTTTTAAAAAAAAAGCAGCTCTCAGAGTTTTATGTTTCCTTGTTCACTAATTGCTAAGTTTATCTTCATTAATGCTTTCTGTCTGCTATCCTTACAATGTATGTTATTCTTTTTTAATTTCTCGAGTTATGTATTTACTTAATTTTTATTTTTTTTGTTGAATAATGAAACGCTTTAAAATTATTAATTTCTCTCTGAACAGACCCTTGTCAGTATCCATATGTTTTTATTACTATTATTATTGTTATTTTTCTTCAGTAATTCTAGTTTTGTTTTTCCCTTTTACACAAGAGTTGTTTAGGATAATATTTTTACATAACATTCTTATGATAGAATTTAAATTTTATTTTTTTAACTTTACATATCAGTAAGATACACAATTTTTTATATATCAGGTATACTCAATTGATTTCACATCAAGGGAGCATTTCTAACAAAATAAAACTATTTTTTCTTTAAAAGAGCCTCTTAGCTGTTATATTTTTCTAAAATCTCTCGATTTTTTCCTAAAAATTTTAATGCAGACTACAAATTATTTTTAACTTTAGGTAGACTTAAGTAAAGTCTCTGGTGACACTTATGCCAGATGATGTTACTAATCTTTTAGATTAAATGCTCTCTTTTGTTTTGCAATATCTATGAATATTTTTGATTCATAGTGTTTATAACATTTCTAATGGCTTTAATTTTTAAAGTTAATAATGTAACTCTGCATAAAGAGTCTGTATTTTTCTAAATAAGTTTAAAACATGTATTTGCCATTTCTCAAAATATTTTGATAAAACTCTGTTTTGATTAAACTTAATCTGTAATCACTGGGTATTTCCTCTGCCTCATGATTTGAGTAAAAATACCTGACTGAGGTCTCTTTGTGGAACGATGCCCAGCCAACTGAGCCATACCTGTCAGTGCTCAAGTCTCTCCTGATGACCTCTCTTCATCGTCTTGTTTCTTTCATCACGGCTATATGAAGTCAGTGTTTTTATTGTTATAGGATGCTATTGGAAAACTAACACAAAACCTTCTCTCTGTACCAGTTGAGAAATATGTTCAATAACAGTTGACAGATAATTGTCGTTTCTAAAGAAAGCTAAATATTTTAACACCTCTTCCAGCTCATGTCCTGCCCTAGAGATTCTGGAAATATTTTATCTCTTTGGCCAAATATCCTATCAGAAACGTGAAGGCACGTACATTATTTTCTGTGTTATCTTTATACCGGGTATCACAGTTCATTTAAAGAAAGAGCTCCACTGCAAAAACAGTTGTAAACCTTTATCCTGCATTATAAATGTTATTCTATATATGACTACATATTATGGATGTATACAGGAAGTTGTCATCCGTCCAAAGTGGATAGTAGATGGAACTTTGGGTCAGGGCTTATTATAGTCAGCCCTTCTAGTGGGTTAGTAATGCCTCTTACGCTGAGGTTGATGTGGAATGAATTTTATTCTGGATTTGGCTAAGAAGTTTGAGTGCCCAGGGAGGGAGGTATGATACATTCTATAATCCACACCTACAAATATCGAGATGGCAAAACAGTACCTATATAACAGCACAGGGAAATAAAGGAACAAAAGCATGAGCAAGATACCCACTACCTAACTTTCCTAGCACCATCCCTATTTCACAGAAACAACGCTGGCTGTCACAGGGCCGCGGCCACGGGAACCTTGCCGTGCGCCACGGGCTCCGGCCGGGTGGCCCACATCTCTGCCCGGGCTCTGAAGGCTTCGCTACATGAGCAGAGTTTCAGCTTTCTTTGTCCGCGTAGCTTTCTCCCGGTTCTCTGTGACTGAAAGAAGGTCACTGAGTGGCAGGCACACGTTTGGGAGCCCGAGGTTTATTAAAGGCAAATCTGACCACGTGCCGGGCACAGAAAAGAAGCGTCCCGGTGCCCGTCAGTCCCTTGTCATCACTGCGTCTCCTAAACTGTTATCTTTTCAGTTCTCGAAACACAGAAGTAGAAGGCACCGCGTTTCCTCCCCGAGGGCGCACACATTGCCTACCGGGGCTGCACGCGGGCCCCGGGCACGCAAGAGGGCCGCGCCTCTTCCCGACACGTCGCGAACGCGGGCGGTGCCCACTCCGCGCGGGGGGAGGGGCGGGGCCTCGCCGCACTCGTTTGATAGAGCGCGTGCGCCACAGCGAAGACACGGGCGGCGGTGCACGTGCGCACGCACCTGCGAGCACGCAGGTGCGGCTGCACGCAGGCACGCACGCACCTTCACTTGAAGGACGGGAGGTCCTTCTGGAATAGTCCTGCTGACGTCGGGGATAAGCCCGCTCCGACGCGCAGGCAGCGTTGTGGGGACCCCCTCCTCAGCCCGCGGACTGCGCTCCAGGTCTCTTCGCGTGAGCTTGGGTACCGCGCTCGGGCCTGTCCTTTTATGCCTGGCCTTTGCGAGACAGCGGTATGAAGCATATTTCTTTCATGAAGTAAAAAGTAGAACTTTCCATTTTTATTAGTGATCTGAACTGGTTTAGTAGAAGATCTGGGCTTAAAAAGTTGCAATACATCAAAATTCTAAAGCCTCAGCGTTAAATTTAGTGTCACGTGACTCTGCTCATCCTAACAGCCGTACACATTATTAGATGCTGCTTATTGGACATTGTTAATAATGCCTGTTTACTTAACGCTCCGGTTTATTCTGTGGGCGTTGCTGTGCTCCAGGGTTCTGAGTGTGAGTTTTCGGTCTCACCTTGGTTGCCCCCCGCTTTTATGAGCTTTCAGACAGTCGTTCTGTCTGCCAGGATAAGAACAGAATTCGTGGTTTAGGGGCACACAATAGCCCTCTAAGATGCGGGCCCAGCCCCCTTTCTCCTTTCTCTCTCTCTCTCCTTTGCTTTGCTCTTCGTCTTCCAGAAACATCACCTTTTCGGTAGGTCTCCACATATCCCGTGTCGTTCTGAGCCTCTAAGATGCCGCCAGTTCTGCCCTATATTCTCCCTTTGACCTCGTACTGCACAGACCAGAGACCAATGTGGGGGTGTCCTCAGCTGAGGAGTCTTAACCTCTTGAGTGACAGGCGAACCCTGGGTCTGTGGTCTGTGGGCCGGCTGGGAGCGGGGGGTCAGCCAGGCTCCATTTTGGGCCTCGTCTCCGTAGGTCCCCGCCGTCAGGTGCCGGCATCAGTGAAGAGTCTGTGTCCACTGGCCCTGAAATGTGGGGTTATGGCCTTTCCCCGGTGTACGGTCACCTCGGCAAATGGCCGTCATTCCCTTCGGAGGGGGGCTGGGGAGGTCACTGCAGTACTTAGCTGCCAGGCTGTGAGAGGGTCCCTCTTCCAAGGACCGAGCCACCCCTGCTGTTGGTAGGCTACAGACCTGAAAACTGGCTCGCGCCTGGGAACTAAGCAAACGATTGTGGCTTTTAATAGAGGTGACTCCCCTCTGCTTCCTGACTTTATCTGTCTTCCCTGGACAATGTTCCCTGTCAAAATTCTGTCCATTCTTTGAGAAGGTCCCATTGAAATCCTACTGTCTCTCGCTCTCTCTGTCCTCATCTTTGTGACCTTAGCCAGAAGGAATCTCTCCATCCTCTGGTCCCTGTAGACTTGTGCTGGTCACACTGTGTTACATTTATTTACGTGCATCTTCTGCACAGATCTTACCTGAAGACTGAGGTAGAAACTGTTTCATTTCTCATTTTGTCATTAAAACTTCCCCCACATAGGGCCCTGAAGGTATTAATTGAGCTATGAAAGTTCACCCACTTGACTTTGAACACACTAGCTCCTTCTTTGCTACTTTATTACAAGGCACAGAATGCATTTGGCCCTTAAGTACAGCATGTTAAGTGTTCCACTTACACCCTATTTTGTATGTAAACTTGTCTACTAACAGACAAAATATTTCAACATGTAGGGAGTTTTATGTATATCCAGTTTCTGGGTTATTTTTAAGTTTAAGATTAAGATTTTATTAATCAAATGTCGAAGTATGATTATTCACATGTTGTTTCTTACAGATAATTTGCGGCAAAAGCCTTTCAGCGAACGAAATGACTCTTCACACTTTGAAAGCAGAAGGGTTCCAAGCCGCTTTCATTGGCATTGGTGAGTAGCCTGCTTTTAAATACTGTGCTTTATAATATTTTAAAAAATTTCCTGACAGTGTCCAGAATAAGCGATTGCAGACATGTCCATGGTCAGTGTTGCACCTGTTCAGAGACCAGCAGAGGGAAATGAGCGGACGAGAAAAACCGTTTCGAGACGAGAGTGCCGCCTGCCCTCGTCTGCGGGTGGCTTCAGCGAGGCCACGTTGACCTCCCCGCTCTCCCACCAGGCCACCGTCACCAGTGAGCGTCTCCAGGACATGAGACGTTTTCAGGTCATGTCCTGGATGCTCAGGATTGGGGCTTACGGGTGTTGAGGCTCTCTAGCTTTCTCTGCCTGAGAAAACAAATTGGCTCAATTGGTAACAAAGGACAGAATGGGCTTGTCGTCTTGTTCGCTTCATTTTTTCAAAATTTCATAGAGAGTGCCGTATCTGGCTGGATTTTAAAGATGTGTAACCATAGTTCTGAAAGCCACACAGGCAGTGTGCAGCTGCTGAGGCTGGTCACGTGGGTATGGTTCCATGTTTTGCCAGAATATCCCAGGGAGGTTGAGTATTCCAGTATTTTCCTCTGTCCGCTTATTGGTTACTGAGGAACCAGAGAGAACAGTTTGTTTAGTTCATTCTCTGTCTCACGAACTTTGTATTCATTTTCTTGAGTGCTTGTCCTGTGGACAGTTAATGGCACATGGACTGTGTAGGTCCATTCCGGTGTCTTTTAGTTTGTCTGTGTCGTCTTCAGTTTACGCATCATGACTGTGAGAATCTTCGTGATAAATCGGCACAGAGGGAAGAGCAGTTCTGTCTCTTCAGTGCTCACACATCGGGTGACATTTTGGGGTCGGGGGCCAGCCCGTTCTCCTGCCATTTCCGAGTGAGGTCATCTGCACACTCCTCAGCCTGCGCGTTTCCTCTTCATGGTGCCATGTCATCGCTTCCCAGATAGTGGCTTCCATGTCCAAGACCATTTGTGTCACGCCCTTTATTTAGATGAAAATTACAGAGAGGAAGATGTTTTTGCCATTGCGTGGGTTCTGCATTGAGCCTCCTTGCTTCGGGGGGCTTGAGTGCCACTGCTGTCCCTGTCTCTCTCTCGTCTTTATTTAAGACCAGACGCCATTGTGTAGATCCGAAACAGGAGGAGAGAAGGTCTCCTGTTTCCCAGGTTCCGTTGTTAGAGGCGTTATTAGTGACTCTGGTCTTGCCTTTCAACTTTAGAGTCGTGCAGAGGGTTTAACAGAGATAAGGCAACTGTCCATCGAGTACTTGCTCTTATCAATACTATCGGCAGTATTGGATCAGTGCGTTGCTCTTGCACTCAACAAACACCTGGTCAAAAGTGCTCGGCTAATAATAAGCTGAAAACGTAGTCAGGAAGAAAAATACCAGTGATACTTTCAAACACGAAATTCACCACGGTGGTTTCCTCCAGCAGTCGCGTGTGAGAGAGGTGTTTCTGTTAATGAGGCTGTGCATGAAATGCGACTCCGTGTGTCTCTGTGAACATGGTCTCCAGAGAATCTCTGTACTGAAGACATAGAGGCCCAATAAATAACCAGTACGTTGAAATATCTCCAATTCAGTTGCATAAGAAGCGAAGTATACCAAAAATTTGGAATAGTGGAATGGCTCGTCACTCTGAGTGGGGCCAGCTGTAGTGTTTTTATCTGGAAGAACCAGTAACGGTCCAGTTTTTTCTTTTTGTTGCATTCCAATAAGTCCCCTTCTGTGGGCTGGTCGATGAGGCCACGTCTGTTCGCAGCACACCATGCGCCTGGCACCACGGTGCCAACTCCGTGTCAGAACGGGGAGGCCTTTCCCGTTTGTGTGGTGGTTCATTTTCATGCTGGGAAGTGTATCTTTTGACATTTTGGGGCAGCGAGGTGTACAATACAGTTCTGTTCTCTTTCAGTATTTTTATATGAATATATACAAGAAAGTTTCATCTTGTCCGAAAAAAAAAAAAAAAAAAGCCTCTATCTGTAGAAGACAGGTGGCCTCGCCCTGCAGGAATTGTTTATTTGACACTTGTGATTGCTGAGGTGGGATTTTATGACCTTTCCGTGACCAGATCACTGCCTGTCACTTGGACGGCCTCACATCCTTCCTGCTTGCGTTCATTAGCCACCCTTCTGGGTCCTCATTAAAGCTCACTCACTTTTGTATCTATCTTTTCCCACTCGGCTAGGAGAACCCAATTTTGGAATGGGAATTCTGTATTATTTAGGATACAGTTTTGGCCATGTGAAGACAGGAAGCTAATAGGGGCTTAAACAAAACGCTCATTTAGTTCTGTCACCGCACAGCGGGCACCACCCTCAGCGCCTGATTTGCGCCTTTGGTCCGCAGGTGGCTGCTTGGTCCACACAGCTTCTCACAGAAACGGGAAACGGGGCCGAGACCTCCTTCCCTTTTAAGTTTACGACCCAGAAGTCACTGCTGCAGACACCGTGACTCAAAGCTGACGCTTTAGCTGGGGATAGCTGTCTCCATCGAAGCGTCCGACTGAAGCAACCAGAGTGGGGGACCTTACGCGCTACAGAATGGTCTTTATGAATCATTGGTCTCGCTTTTCTCATTGCTGCCACCAATTGCTGTCTTTTTGGTTACCACCAGAAAAGAATATTTTTAAACTAAGATGCTTCCCAAATGTTATAACAGCTGAAGAAGAGATCATTACAATTCAGAAAATCCACAGAGAGGTTGTGCTATTAAGTTTGCTACATTGTGGCCTTTATTTAAATCTATTGTGCCTTCTTAAAGCCAGAATTATTCTCTGCAAAAGTTATTCTTAATTAGCTTCTTAATCAGGAGTTTCTAAATTGTACACAATGTATACTTTGTATTCCTTTAGAAGAAAATGGAATAAGGATTTTAGACCACGCTTTTTACTTCTGTCCACAGATTAAAAACCGAAGTTGTTTAGGGATTATTTGCACAATTCCGAGTAGATTATTTTAAAATAGTAACCCCGAACTAATTAAAATAATAACCCTGAACTTAATTTTAAACGCCAAAAAAAAAAAAAAAAAAGTATGACTGTTTTGCCAATCCGCTTTTTAAAAAACATTTGTAATATTGTCTAATCTAGTGTCACTTGTAAGTACTTGGGCATAATTGTGAGGTGGCTGCCAAGAAATCAGAACTGAGGGAAATGGAATTCCAGCTGAGAGTTCATTAAATCACCACTTAATGAGTTCAGCAAAGCCCCCAGAAGGAGATAAAATAGATGTAGGGCAATTACTCTTTGATCATATTAGCATATCTATAGAAAGTGCATCTTAATTTGCAGAATCAGGTAATAGGGATTGGTCACCTTTACAAGCACAGAAAGGGGGAAGAAGGGAAACCTAAGGAAATACTGGCCGCCCCGTATCATGAAGAGAAACCCGCGAATCCATGGCAAAGACCTCCGAGTTGCCCTGTTGTGATTCCAAGTTCCCCAGGCTGGCACTGGTTCCAAAATAGTTGGCTTACGTTGGGATGCAGTGCTAATCAGGGCCGAGGGTGACCCTGGGCCCTCTGGCGGTTGTCTTGGTGGCCCAGAATCACTCCGCTTCCCTCCGTAACACAATACTGCTTCATTGAGTTTATTGGGGCGACATTGGCTCAGAAAGCCACACAGGTTTCCCGTGCACAACTCAGCAAATCATCGTCTGCATCGTGCACCCACCAGCCCAAGCAGGTAAAAGACATGCCCTCGGAAAATTATCAGCTATTGAAGAAAGAAACCGAGGAAGTTACAAATAAATGGAAGCATGTACCCCTTTCATGGATTGGAAGAATTAGCATCATTAAAGTGCCCATACGACCCAAAGCAATCTATAGATTCATCACAATTCCTATTAAAATACCAATGGCATAGCTCGCAGATCTAGAACAGATATTCAAACAGTTTATATGGAACCAAAAGAGACCCCGAATAGCGTCGGCAGTCTTGAGAAAGAAGAACAAAGTAGGAGGGATCATGGTACCTGATATCGAACTACACTGCAAGGCCTGGCGCCGGCATGCGGACAGGCACAGAGACTGATGGCGCAGAGCAGAGAGCCCGGAAATCAACCTGTGTCTCTGCGGTCAATTAGTATTTGACAAAGGAGGCATCCCATTTACTATTGCAACAAAAAATAAGGTACTTAGGAATAAATGTAACCGAGGAAGCGATATGATACTTTAATAGGAAG
>PVJD01008503.1:0-71838 GCA_004026545.1 Mormoops blainvillei
CCCTGATCCTTCATCTTGCTTAATCTAACATCCATTCCTCTTTCCCTCCCTTCACTACCAAACTTCTCAATGATAATTTCTGCTCTCAGCTTCTGTTTCCACAGATCATACACACTCGTTAACTCACTCAAAATGAAACATAAAACCCCTCTCTCAGCTGTCACCAAAGTCCTCCTTACTGCCAAACCCCACAGGCTGCGTGATTCCTTACCCTGTCAACTATCCCTAGCAGATGGCTTACGATCTGCACATCGCATCTCTGAGTTCAGCCGCAGCTGCAGTGGACTGCTCAGTATGACTCATCTTGCACTGCCAGCACATTCTACTTCAGGTCTGTCCCTTGACCTTCACATTCTGCTTCAGGTATGTATTAGTCAGGGTTCTCCAGAGAAACAGAACCAATAGGATGTATACATGTGTGCATATATATGCAAAGAGATTTATGATAAGGAATTAGATCACACTGTTATGGAGGCTGCCAGGTGCACAGTCTGCGTTCCGGGCCTGCAGGCTCAAGACCAAGGAGAGTCAACGGCGTGGTTCCAGTCCAAAGGCGAGCAGGCTGGAGACCCAAGAGAACCGATGGTACAGATGAAGTTCGAAGGCAGTCTGCTGGCTAATTCCTTCAATGGACTGGATAAGACCCACCCTCATTATGGAGGCAGCTTTACTCAATGTTCACCAATTTAAATGTTAATCTCATACAAAATAATCCTCCAATTTGACAAATAAAATTAACCATCATAAAGTCCTTCTCCCACAAAACTGGACTTGCTCATCACCCCTCTCCTGGTGCACACTGATGCAAACACAGCCAGGAAGTGCAGTGAGTTAGTGTCCAAGTGCAATGAGTACAATCATTGGGTGGAGGAATATTCCAGACCCCCACCGTTCATGAGAACAATTCTGAGAGTTCTGCTGGAATGAAGCCTGCATTGCCTACAACTGCAAGCTCAATAAAACATACTTTTATTGGCTTTTCCTCCTTCCCTGCCCCACTCCCTGTGTTTTCTCACTCCTGCTTCCTGGGATCCCTCCCCCCAAAAACTCCCTGCACCTAAATCCATGCTCAGGCTCTTCTTTGGGGGAAATTCAAACTTAATGCCTTCTCAGTAGCAGCTGGTTCTGATGACTCTCTCCTGATTCTGCCCCTGCCTCTCTGACCTCTGCTTTTCCCACTGGTTGTCTTCTGTTGGCCTGACCTTGATGATGGGGGGTTCTCTGTCCTCTACCTCTTTTCTTTCTCCCTCCATAGACTCTCCTGGTTGATGTCATTCATTTCAGTCCAGTGCTTGCCACTCCCCCGAGTCTCCTGTTTCCTCTTGCCTTCTGAGGACCACCTGAGGCTGTGGTACCTGGCTCCCACACAAGTGTGCCCACATCCAAACACAATCTATTCCCACACAATATATGTGTTTCTTCTATGTTCCAAGTGTCCATTCATGGTATTATCATTCTCTCAATGTCCCAGAATAGAAACTTTAAATATTCCTTCTCTCTCAGCCCCAGAACCTTCTATTAATGCCTCAAAAATAGCTCCAGTTTCTGTTCCCTCCTCTCCGTCCCCACTGGCATCAACTCTGCTGAGCTCTTCATCATCTCTTTCTATTTTTTTCCTTTTTCTATTATATTTTATTGATTATGCTATTACAGTTGTCCAATTTTTCCTCCTTTGCTCCCCTTCACCCAGCACCTCCCACTCCCACAGGCAATCCCACACCATTGTTCATGTCCATGGGTCACACATGTAAGTTCTTTGGCTACTCCACTTCCTATACTGTTCTTAACATCCCCCTGTCTATTTTGTATCTATCAATGTATACTTCTTAATCCCCTCACCTCTTTACCCATTCCCCCACACCCCCACCCAATAACCATCAAAATGCTTTCCATATCCGATTCTGTCTCTGTTCTTCTTGTTTGCTTAGTTTGTTTTCAGATTCAATTGTTGAAAGATATGTATTTATTGCCATTTTATTTTTCATAGCTTTGATCTTCTTCTTTTTCTTAAATAAGTCCCTTTAACATTTCATATAATAATGGTATGGCCATGATGCTCTCCTTTAGTTATATCTTGTCTAAGAAGCTCTTTATCTGCCCTTTGATTCTAAATGACAGCTTTGCTGGGTAGAGCAGTCTTAGCTGTAGGTCCCTGCTTTTCGTGACTCAATAGTTCTTGCCAATCGCTTCTAGCTTCCAAGCTTTTGAGAAATCAGCTGAGAGTCTTACGGGAACTCCCCTGTAGGTAACTAACTGCTTCTCTCTTGCTGTTTTTAAGATTCTCTCTTTGTCTTTAACCTTTGGCATTTTAATTATGAGGTGTCTTAGAGTGGGTGTCTTTGCATCCATCTTGTTTGGGATTCTCTGTGCTTCCTGGATTTGCATGTCTAATTCTTTCACCAAATTAGAGAGTTTTCTTTTTATTTTTTTTAAATAGATTTTCAGTTTCTTGCTCTTTCTCTTCTCCTTCTGGCACCCTTATAATGTGAATGTTGGAATGCTTGAAGTTGTCCTGGAGGCTGCTTACACTGTCCTCTTTTCTTTTTTTTTTTTTTTGGATTCTTTTTTCTTCTTGTTGTCCTGACTGGTTGTTCTTTTTTGTTTGTTTGTTTTTCTTCTTGTTGTTGTTTTTTGCTTCCTTATGTTGCAAATCATTGATTTCATTCTCGGATTCATCTACTATACTGTTGTTTCCCTGTACATTGTTCTGTATTTCAATTAGTGTATCCTTTTGTTTCTGACTGGATGTTTTTTATGCTGTTGAGGTCCTCACCAAGTTCCCTGAGCATCCCTATAACCAGTGTTTTGAACTCTGCATCTTATAGATCACTTATCTCTATTTCATTTAGCTCTTCTTCTGGAGTTTTGATCTGTTCTTCCATTTGGGCCATGTTTCTTTGTCTTCTCATTTTGGCAGCCTCCCTGTGTTTGTATTAGGTAGAGCTTCTATGGCTCCCTGTCTTGGTAGCATGGCCTAATGTAATAGGCATCCTGTAGGGTCCAGTGGCACAGCCTCTCCTACCACCCAAGCTGGGTATTCAAGTTGCTCCCTTCATATGGGCTGAATATACCCTCCTCTGATAGTTGAGCCTTGATTGCTATTGGCAAGTCAATGGAAGGGATTTACCCAGGCCATTCAGCTGCAAGGACTGGTTGTGACCGCAGACCAACAATCTCCACCCTCCTGGAGGATCAGCTATACAGGGGTAAGGTAATGGCACTCCGACATGGTCTGTAGCTGTCTACTGGGTGTGCAAGCTCTGGGGTTTCCTGGGTGGTGCAGGCCAAAGTCAGGCCCCACCTGTTTTTTCCCTGGGGCCAACCTGCCTGAACTATAAAACAACCTGAGATAGTTGCTGCTTGTGCTGGGCTTGGATATTCCCAGGTGAATCCAAGGTGTGAATCTAGGCTGGCTGATGCTAGTGCTGGGCCTGCAGCCACTTATCAAGAGGTACAGAGGCCGGGGGGCTCATTGAGGCCAACTGTTGCTTGTTTGAGGGGATTTACGAAGTTGTGAAGCATGAGCCAAGACCAATCATTAATATGGAAAAGTCACTGTTATCAGGGCAGGGCAAATAGTGTTAGCCAGGTTGATGGAGTCTCAGATAGGGTGCCTGTACCCCAGCTCTGTAGTTCTGCTGGGGGAGGATTTAGAAAAGGGACAATGGTCCCTGCCCACCTTTCTGTCTGGGAAAAAGGTGTCCCCCAGTTCTCCCTTTATGCCAAACACTTCATTTCCTCCCTGTATGCACTGGTGTCTTTCAAACTCCTACCGCAGTGCTGGAGCTCAGAGGAAGTAAGTCTGAGTAAGCCCATGTGTGAGTTCTTTAAGAGGAACTGCTTGGGACTCCAGAAGTTTCTTCCACCCACTCAGTCCCCACTGGTTTTTGCATCCAGAAGTTGTGGGGACTTACGTTCCTGGCACTGGAAGTTTGGACTGGGGGGCCTGGTTTGGGGCTAGGAGTCCTCACTCCCAAGATATCCCTCCCAAATTTTACCCACCACACATGGATGCAGGGCTAGCCCATTCCACATCTCCACCCCTCCTACCAGTCTGGATGGATGTAGTTTCTTTAATGCCGTTGTTGTCAAGACTTCCATTCAACTCATTTTCTGATGGTTCTGAGTGATGGTTGTTGTATAGTTTAGTTGTAATTTTGATGTGGTTGTGCAAGGAGGTGAACCACATTTACCTACACCACCATCTTGACTGGAAGTCCCCCATCATCTCTTTCTTTTTTAAAGATTTTATTTATTTATTTTTAGAGAAAAGGAAAGGGAGGGAGAAAGCAAGGGAGAGAAACTTCAATGTGATCAATCAGCTGCCTCTCGCACAGCACTCTGACCAGGACTGGGACTGTAACTCAGGCTGAGGATAGAACAGGTGACCTTTCACTTTGCAGGATGACATCCAACAAACTGAGCCACACCAGTCATGGCTGTCATCTCTTTCTTAAATTCCTCTGTGGTCTCCTGTTTCTTATGACTCCAGATCTCCCCAACTCAATTCATACTCCAAGCAGCCCCTGACTTGATCTTCCTAAATCACAGATCTGATCATGCTACAACACAGATCAGAACCTTCCCACAGTTTCCAATGTTAAAACAAAGCAAACCTTTAAACCTTTGGCAGAGAAGAAGTTGAGAAGGCACATCTTCTGGTGAGAATAGTGGTCACTTAAACATTCTCGATGCTCATTTGAGTTACTTCTCCACCTCCACACCAAAGCTGCAGGTGTGGAAGGTACTCTCTTTCATCCAAAAGCTGGTCTAAGCTACACAGATTCCCTGTCTGTAGTTCCCCTACCAAAGGTGAATCAATCTAACACCTTTGAAATGAATTTCCTTAAAATATAAGAAAAAAGGTCAAAGAAAACATGCACGTACACACACATACATACAGACACGCCATAATCAGGGATGTCTGAATTTTTAAAATGAATAGATCTATTTTAAAACAAAACTAATAGATATAAATGTAAAACCATTTTTATATATAAAACTGTTTATCTAACTTTTAAAAGAAAACAAGACAAAATCATCATGATCTTGGATTAGCAAAGATGTCTTATAAATGACAACTAAAGTACAATCCACCAAAGAGGAAAACAGAATATATAAGAAATTTTAAAACTTAATAATAAGAAAACAAATGACTCAATAAAATATGGACAAAAGATTTGACCAGAAACTTATCTAAGAAGATGTGGGTGGCAAGTAAGCATGTTAAACAAGGCTCAACATCATTAGTCATCATGGAAATGGAAATTAAAACCACAATGTGAAGCCTATCAAAACAGCTAGTATTGAGCATACCAAGTGTTGGAAAGGATATAGAAGAACTTGAACTGTTACATTGCTGGTGGGAATGTAAGATGGTGCAACCACTCTGGAAAATCATTTAACAGTTTCTTCAAAAGTTAGATATATACCTACGATATGATAGAGTCATTCCACTCCTAGATACTTACCGAACAGAACTGAAAGCATATACTCATATGAAGACTTGTACATGAATAGTCATCGGGGCTTTATTTGTAATAGCCAAAAATTATTGTCCATGAACAGGTGAGTGGATGAAGAAATTGTGGTATAATGGAATATTACTCAGCAATAAACAGAAATGAACTATTGATACACACAACAATATAAGTGAATCAAATAAATTAAATTGAGTGAAAGGGGTCAGACAAAAAAGAATACATACTATGTGATTCCATTTACATAAAATAGAAAATGTAAACCAATCTAAAGTGATACAAAGCAGATTAGTGGTTGCCAGGAAAGGAGGAAGGGCACAGAAGGGCAGAAGGGAAGAATTGGAAAGGGGCACAAGGAAACTTTGGGGCTGATAAATATATTCACTATCCTAATTGTGATGGTTTCACGGGCACAGACATGTGCCAAAGCTCATCACATTGTACACCCTAAATATGTACTGTTTATTGAAAGTTAACTCTACTTCAATAAAGCTGTTAAAATATTTAATTAAAAAAAATTAATAGTCTTAGTTGACTCAAAAATCCTCTTTCCTGGGCCATGCACTGAGCTGACGTCTATGTGTCCTCATGATTCTGCCTAACATCTTGGTGGCATCCTGGAGAGAGGCTGGACACAGCCACATCCCATACTCCGAGATCTGTGCCAGAGCAGTAAGAAATGCACTGAAAACAGAATTCAAAGCGTACATCGAGAAGACTTCTGGCAGCAGCATATGAACCATGAAAGTGAAAGAGGAATAATCTACCCTGACTAAAGCTTGAAATACTACATTTTCAAGGTGACGATGTGTGGACACATGTTACGGCATATTGAAAAAGATCTCACTGCCTTGTTTATAGATTGGCAATGCCAATAAATTGAAGTATGGTATAAAAAAAAAAGAAGAAGAAGAAGGAGCCCTGCATCTAGATTCTTTCAAAGAACCTCACCCATAAAGGGAAGTAGCTGAAAGAGCACAGATCTGGGTTGAAAACCCTGTTCTGCCACAAAGTTGTTTATGACCTTGGGCTGGTTACTTAACCTCTCACAACTTCCTCAGTTTCTTCATCCATAAAATGGGGCGAATAATAATATGCCTCACCATTTTTTTAGTTAAACTTTAGTTAAAATTTTAGTGATATAACAGATGAGTGAGTCCCTAGCCCATTCTCGGTGCCAGAATATATTACGCCCCATCTCCAAGGGAGCTAGATTCTTTTTTGTTCCCTTCCTTTCCCCTCCTTTCCTCTTTCCTTCCAGATAGGGAGGGGTTCTAGTCACAAAGACATTCAGAGTAGAAACAATGAGGAGGAAACAGAACAGAGGACTTGGATTGTGTTCCCCTGAACACAGTGCTTGAGATCAGAACTTGAGACTTCCTGGAGGGTGGTCCCAGGGATCAGGAGGGAAGGAGCAGAAAACGTAAGTCAGGGAAGGAGAAAATTTCAATTAAAAGGTGCGAGAACTAGCGGCTGATGTGGAGCTCAGCCCAGCCAGAGTCCCTCTGAAGATCTGTAGAATGCACCTTAGAACTGGCCCTCTGACGATCAGGAGGCTGGGGCACTGACCTGTGTCCTCCACTGGGTGAGGATTACACTCAAAGCATTAACTCTCCTCTCCTCTTGCCACACTTCTGTCGACTGAGAGAGATAAACGGAGACCAAGCCTCTTCATGGGGCACTGGCAGGGTCATGGGCCATCCACCGCAGCTGCGGTTCAAATTGAAAGTGGCCTGAGGACGTGTGGCATGAGGCACCGAGAGCAGCTGACTCAGGCCCAAAGCCCATGCTTGTGTTAACAATGTAATCTGCTCAGTCTTACTGAGCACCTTTGTGCCAGGCAGGCAACCTCAAGTGCACTTCATTGGAAAAGCTAGAGACCCCAGATTAAACCTCTCTCTCCTGAAGATCACAGGCAGGGACATTATTGACTTCCTCAATTGCTGCCTCAGAATATTGTCTGGAAGCAAGAATACCTGAGGGCATGAGTCATTTATGGGGCCCTGGGAGAAAGGGTGGGGCTGGGAATTTACCAGGAGAAGGAAAAGCTAGCTATTTCACTGAGCAGCATAAATCATTTTTCTCTGCTCTACAAATAAAGTGAGAGAAATATTCCTCAGATTGGAAACACAATTATGGCTATTGTATGAATGTCTATCACTTATTAAGTATGTGTTATGTGCCTGGAAATGTGCTATATTCCTTCATACCATATTTCATTTCATCCCCAAAGCAATCCAATCCAGTAGGTATTATAATTAACTGAAGCTCAGAGAGATTGAGTAACTTGCTAAATGTCAAACAGCTAGTAATTTGTAGAACCAGAATTCAATCCCAGGTCATTTGACCTGGGAGCCTGTACTTTGACCATTAGGCTATGCAGCTAGGGAATCAATGTGAAGCAGTGGCTTTCCCCAGTGGGAGGAGAGAGACTGGGAGAGCACATATGACTCAGGAAGTGAAGATGGAAGGACTCCATGTTGATAGAAGGTGCACAATGGTTGTTGAATGTGTGTGGACACTTAACATCTACAGCTGTTCAAAATCTTTTTAGTCCCATTGCGCAAAGGTAGAATGAAAAGAAGTTACCGTTCCAGCCTCACTTGCCTTGAGTGTACAGACAGGCAACTTAGGTTCTGCCAAGGGGATGCCATTTAGAAATGTCCTGTGTAAAGAAACAGATGACAAACAGGGTTCCATTTTGCTGAGGCCAGTGGTCGTAGGGGCACCATGCTTCTCTGTGAAAGCATCAGTCTCTCAGCTTTGCTAAGGAAAAACAAGTTAAAAGGGTCTTTTGCCCTGCTTGGAATGCTAAAGGAGATGAGCATGCCCTGGGCGCTGAGGGGACTCCCAAACAAGGAACCCTAACAGTTCTAAACCCAATTCCAATGGATGTGTGTGGTAGGGGAGTGGTTCCCACAACACTAAGAAATTCTTTGACAGCAGCAGGGTGTCCTACAATTCAGTTCACTTCTGATCCTATCTACCTGGAGGTAGCATCAGATCCTACAGGTTAAGGGCTCAATCCTGCAATGCTGACACCCCCTTCACATGTCAATCACAAGTCCAGATTGTCACCTGTACTTCTGACCAACTGACTATAGATCAGAGGTTCCCACAACCTTTGCCTTGGGTCCAATTAATTTGCTAGATTGAATCACAGACTCACAGAAATATTTTCCTTCCTAGATTACCAGTTTTTCATAAAAGGATATAACTCGGGAATAGCCAGATGGAAGAGATGCATAGGGTGTGGTATGTGGGAAGGAGCTCAGAGCTTCCATGTCCTCTCCAGGCATCACCCTCCCAGCACCTCCACCTACCCCTTCACCAACCTGGAAGCTCTCTGCACCCCATCCTTTTGAATTTTTGTGGAAGTGTCATTTCATACGCACACCGATTGAATCATTGGCCATTGGCAATTGATTCAAACTCCAGCTCCTCTGCCTTCCTTGGAGTGGGTTGGACTGAAAGTTCCAACTCTCCAAACACAGGGTTGTTTCCCCTGGCAAGCTGTCCCATACTTCGGTTACCTAAGCAGTTTCCAAGAGCCAGTTCATTAACATAAAAAAAGATACACCCCCGCCCCGCCCCGCCCCGCCACCTCTCTTCACAGGAAATTCCAAGGGTTTTAGAAGGTCTGTTGCCAGGAATGGGGTAAGACCAAATATATACGTCTTATCATAAATCACAATATCACAGATCCTTTCCCCAGTGGAATGTTTTCTCTATAACTCTTCCCTGCTCAATCTCTGGGATTTGTTTTTTGACTTTTCCAAGTTGAGCACAGTCTCCAAAAAGTGGCAGTTCATTTGCCCACAGTTGCACCCTTTCCTTTTCTGGTCAGGATTTGTTTTTCCACAACTGGGAGCAGAGATAAGGGTTTCCCTGATGAGTAAAGCAGACTTGCGCCAGTGGGTGGGTTTTGCACAGCCACAGTAAAAAAGGTTCTTACCACTTTAAGTTCGCCTTTCACATCCAGGCAAAAAGTGAGGTCTTTTTATTTCTTCATCTGCAAAACTGGACAATTGGTCCAACCTCACAGGCTTGCGATAACTTAGTGTGAAAGTGCTCTGTGAACTGCCAAGCGTAAAAAGACTAGCATTTATCATTTTTGATGATATAATGACAATAATGATGCATATGAGGGAAAAAAATAAAGGGGGTCAACTCCTTGCCTTTCCCAAAGTTCACACGGTGAACTTTGCACCTTTGCTCATGACTGGAATCACCTCTCCTAAGACTAACAAAGTTCTGCTCATCATTGGACCACCACGGGCTAAGGAGTCAAGTATCAAAGGTGAAGACGGCAGCCCTACCTAGAGCTGCAAGAAATCAAGAGGGAACAACCAAGGGTAGATTTCCTGTTAGAATACGTGGCACAGGGGAGCTGCTCATCTCTAGTAATATCCTGGGAGTAAAGAGAAGGCTGCATAACTTTCATGAATTCATTCTAGGAAAGTCAGGAAATACAGATAAAAAAATATGAATATACAATATAAGAAAATAAAATCACTTGCAAACTTACCAGCCATTACTTGAAACTTTTTTTTTGCTTGTCCATTTAAATATTTTACCAAATATATACATAACTTTCTTTTTCCCAGTAAAATTTAATGGTCAAATCAAATAAATAAATATTTATTAATACAAATCTTCATATCTCATACATGGAATTTTTAGCAGTTTTTGTTGCTGTTGTTGTAAAGTATACATAAAAATCTACACTCAACCGCTTTTAGACATACAGTTTAGCGGCATTAAGTACGTTCACATTGTTGTGTAACCGTCGCCATCATCCATTTCTAGGGCTCTTTCATCTTCCCAAACTGAAGCTCTGTGCCTGTTAAACACGAACGTTCCATTCCCTCCTCTCCCCAGTCCCTGGCAACTCCTATTCTCCTTTCTGTCTCTGTGAATTTGGTTATCCTGGGTACCTCCTATATGAAGGAAATCATACAATATTTGTCTTTTTGCGACTGGCTTATTTCACTTAGCATGATAGCTTCAAAGTTCATTCATCCATACTGTAGCATGCATGTGCCCGTTTATTCCTTTCTAAGGCTGAATAACATTTCAGTGTGTGTGTGTGTGTGTGTGTGTGTTTTGTATATATCCATTCACCCCCCGATAGACATTTGGGGTTGCTTCCACCTTTTGGCTATTGCGAATAATGCCACTATAAACACTTGGTGTATGAATTTTTGTTTGAGTCCCTGCTTTCTTTGGGTCTATACTCAGGAGTGGAATTTCTGATAGCAGGCCCTTTTTTAAATCAGTGAGCCACCCCCTCTCATTTCTATGGGTCTAGCATGATGCTAATTGGTTTTGTGGTTGAACTTAATTAGAAAACTCCTATTCTTCTTGCATTTCACATGTTACGTCTCAGGTAAGTTTTCTTTATTTTCTTGATGCACTTCCATTAGAAATTTCTTTACAGAAGATTCTGTTGCTGGTAAACTCAGTTTTTATTTATTTGAAAATGTCCTTTTTTAAACTTTTGTGCTTGAAAAAAATAATAATTTATCTAGGTATGTGATTCTTTGTTTCCAGGTTTTTCTCTCCTTTTTTGTGGGGGGCACTTTGAGTCATTCCAGTGTCTTCTGGTTTCCACTATGGCTGTTCAGAAGTGTGCTACTGGGTTAGTTGTGTTCCTCTGTAATAATCCATTCTCTGTTGCCTTTGAGATTGTTTCTTTGTCTTCATTGCTCTGAAGTCTTATTAAAATGTATCTAGATGTGGATTTCTTTATATTTATTCCTTCTTGGTGTACATTGTGCCTCCTGTATTTGTGGATTCTTGCATTTCATCAAATTTTGAAAATTCTCAGCCATTTTTTTTTTCAAATATTGTCTGGCTCCCATTTCTTTCCTCTCCTCCCCTCATAGGAATCCAAGTTGATAGTTGTTGGATCTCTTAAGTCTTTGCCTCTTAATTTTTCTGTCTGTTTTTCTCTCTTTGCCGCATTCTAGGGAATATCTTCAGATCCATTTTAGCACACCATTTCTCTCTTTAGCTGTATCTTCTGTTTAACCAAGCATTGCCATTTTAGTTGTGATGGTTACGTACAATTTGTGGGTTTTGATATCCTATTTTTTTCCTACATCTATCTGGGCATTTTTAATAATCTCTTGTTCCTTATTCAGTTTTTCTGCTCTTTTATTCTTTAAGCATTTCACAATAGTTTATTTAGATTATCTAATTATTCCAAACTCTGAAGTCCTTAGAGATCTAAACCTGTGGATTATTGTCCCTGCTTATTCACCCTCATAGTGATTTGAATCCTTATAGATTTAGTAATTTTAGGGGCGGTTTACGTTTGGCTGAATTTAACCCAGAAGTCTGGACTGAGGTTGCCTTCCTCTACGGAGGATTCAGTTTGCATCTGCTGGACTCCAGGGAGGATTAATAATCTGGGGCCTCTTAAATTCTTCAGCGTATGGTTTATTTGACCAAAGGGAAAAGAGAGCAGGTCTTACATGGAAACTAACGTTTTTGTTACTTTTAATATCTAGTGCGGCAGCCTAGACAGGCTTCCTTGTAGGCTCCCTCTACAAGCAGGTGGACTTTATTCTTTCCACTAAGAATGTAGCCTCTTTGAGCGTCCCAGCTTTGGGGGAAATAGGGGTATCTCTCACATTTAGCTCCTCCAACCTCCTAGGCCCTAGGGCTTACTCTCTGGTTCTCCCCCAACCTCCCATACCCCTACCCAGTCCCCAAAGCTCTAGGTTTCTGCTTAGTTGACCTCTCACATCAATGTCTATTTGCTATTTACCTTTTTTTTATTGTATTTTTTTACCTTTTGTTTTTTTTGTTTGTTTGTTTGTTTGTTTGTTTCAGGGAATGCCCTTGGGAGATTACCTTTATTTTGGGAGAGCTCACTAAGGAATTTTTAAAATATCTATTTGTCATGCTTTATACAATATAGCATGTTAAGTTTTCTGCTATGGGAGGCTTTTGAGAACTCATACTACAGGAAGAGAATTTTAAAACAAACAAAAAAGTGATTATACTGTACATGTTTTATAACTTGCTTTTTTCCCATTTGATATGTGAAAATCACTTGTCATATAAATAAATATAGCTCTAAGGCATCATTTTAATGACTATGTAGTCTTCTATTACATAGTTTACTTAATCTTTTTTCTTATTATTGGATATTTGGGGTTCTTTTTCTCACTATTTTAAGCAATACTTCAGTGAATATCTTTGTAGCTAAATCTTTGCATAATCATGACTTTCTTTCTTCTTTAAGTGTTTATAACAGTAATATATGCTGCCCTAGCCAATGTGGTTCAGTTCACTGGAGCGTTGTCCTATAAACTGAAAGGTCGTGGGTTTGATTTCCAGTCAGGGCACATACCTGGGTTGTGGGTTTGGTCCTCGGTCGAGACGTGCGTGAGGGGCAATCAGTTGATGTTTCTCTCTCACATCAGTGTTTCTCTCCCTCTCTCCCTCCCTCCCCTCCCTTCTCTCCAGAAATTAATAAGCATGTCCTCCAGTGAGGATTTTTTAAAAAGTAATATACGCTAATATAAAATATTCATACACTAAGGAAAATGAAAATTCCCCATAATCTTTTTTGCCATCACCTTAAAGAATAGCATTTGGTCTGTAACTGGAATCCCTTCATCAAACAGCAGGTGAGAATTTCTTGGGTCTAGAATATGAAGGAAGAGAGACTACACCCTCTGCTCTCCACCCCTCACCCCAACAACTAGGGATAGGGAGCCAGAGCAGGGCACTAGGGACAGGCTGAAGGCAACCAAAGACAATCAGGAGCAGAGAACTAAAGGGATGACAGGCACCCAGTGAAAGAGAACCCGAAAGCCTGGAACAGCTGGGGCCAGGGGCGCCAGGCCTCAGGAAAGGCCCAAGCTTCAAAATCTAGGACTCAGTTCTGCCTTACTAGCTCCCTCCTGCCAGAAGAAGAAGATCTTCTCCGGCACTCACTCCAGGCTTCCCTCCCTGCCCCTCTTTCTTTAAAGGGCCTCAGTTTATTTTGAGCCAAAAAAACAGTACAAGCTCTAACACTATCCCCAACCATATGCTTTACTGTGGCTTACCCATGATTCTCAGGGTCTTGTCCCAATCTAAGAAATCCACCCAGGCCTTTAAACACCCCTCTAACTCCTTTCTCTCTGTTCTCCTCAAGTGGAGCCAAGATGTTGAACCCTGGGTCTTTTCCCTAGAGATAATCATGAAAGGAATGGCGCTCTCTCTGATGGCTCTTAGATCCTGATCATACTTTTTTGACGACCTGCCGCACTTGCCTTCAGAGTCTGTGAAATACCGTCATATCTCTATAAGAAAGTCTATTTCAGATGAGTTCTGTCAACTGTGCTGGTGAGAACCCTTAAACTATAAAGAAGCCCAACCTCCTCTTTTCTCCCAATGAGCATGGAGCTCCAGCTGGGATGATCAGCATCTTAAAGAAGCCTCAGAAGTTTTGGTTGTTCATTTACTAATTCAATTCAACAAATATTTGGTGTGTACCATGTACTGGCTTTTAAATAGACTAAGGTCAAAAAATTCCTTAAATAGCTCCAAAATAGCATGGACTAACTCCACCAGAATTCACAGGGTGGATCCTGGAGTTCTCAGTTGCTCTAAAAATCACAGTTAACTATTGGCCGCTTGTACTCCAACCAGCCAAGCCCATGGACCGCTGAACAGAATGGAAAGTGCATACCAAGATGAGACCCACAGATGTGGGCCTGCCTGTGAAGGAATGAGTGCCCAGAGCTGGCTGTATCTAGTTTCCACAAGATCCAGCCATGGCCAGGCCTTGCATGGGGAAAGTAACCTTTTGTCTACCCAAAACCCCTAAGACTCTCCAAGCTCCCGAGTTCTGAAAAGCCCTTGTTCAGAGCATATGCTTGCGGGAAAGGTATTTTAACCAGGGAATGTGCATGGGAGGTGGGGGAAGAGCAGGGAGGCTCTGAGATGTTCCCACCGCAGTGTACACTCCATGTCAGTAGCCCTCCAGCGGGGCCATTCATCTAGCCGACCGCAGTGCTCTGGGAGTAGGTCTTGGTCTTGACAGCAGATAAGTCACTACCAATGCCAGGAGCTTGCCTCAGTCAGAGCAGCTGTCAGGGACTGGGCAGGAACACAGACAGGGGCCCTTCAGCACACTATTGGACTCTTCACACCTTCCTCAGCCACTTTGACCACAACTGAGTGGTACAGCCCTGAAGCCTGTGGGAAAATAGGAAAGCCTGGTGGTCGGTGCCAGGCTCTGAAGTCCCACGCTGGCTTGGCCAAGGAAAACTATCAGTGCCTGCATTTTCTTATCCATAGGGAAGTAATGAACGCAGTACCTGTGCCTTTAGGGCTAGCATGAGACTTAAATAAGCTCGTCTATGTACCTGGCACATGGCAAGCATGACAGAGGCGCTAGCCATGATCATAGGGTAGCTGTGGGAGAGCTGAGCCCTGGGACCATGAAATCCTCCTCAGCTCCATTCCGGCTCCAGCCCAGGCCTGGTAGGTGGTGGAGCTGGGAGTCCTGTGGGAGAAGAGAGAGACACCGGCTGCCGGAGTGGGTTCCTGGAAGGACTCCTCGCGGCACCTTAAATTCCAGTGACACCTAACCAGGATCTGGCATATAACAGGTTGCTCAGGAAATGTTAATTAGAAAAGACAAGCAATTGCTGGGGGTAGAGGGATATAAGGGCACTAAATTGTAATGGAAAAAAAATGCAGTGAAGGTTAAATTTTAAAAAGAATACACAAGAAAAGAAAAGAAAAGAAAGAAAAGAAAAGGAAAGGAAAGGAAAGGAAAGGAAAGGAAAGGAAAGGAAAGGAAAGGAAAGGAAAGGAAAGGAAAGCAATAAGCTTCCCTTCTGCCCAGCCCCTTTGGGGCGGGACTGCAGAGGCAGGCGGAACTTTAGAGCCTCCAGGGGCAGTTCTTATAAAAGGAAGTTGTTCTGTCACTCAGATTAAGGAAGTGCAATCTGTGAAATGGTCTAAGTGGCCTCGAGATCGATCTTTCTCCTCACCCCAAGACCCTTCTCCCCACCCACAAACCCCACTCCCAGAAGTCACTCCATTCGTGTGAACTCACAACTTCCAGAAGTCCCTCGCACCATCCAGCCTGATGTCCTGCAGCACGTTATGGTGAGTGGAGAATGAGACACAGGATGCCCCTTGGACCTGCTCAGGGACCACCTTTGTGCCTGTGCCAAGACCAGGGGACAGTGGGACCCACGGGGGAGGCTGTGGATTGTACAAACCCTTCTGAGTCACAGGTGTCATGGTGGGAGTGGGGGGCATTACAGGAAGCAGAAGGGACTGGGGACCAAGGCCAGCTGGTGACAAGTTCCCCTCTCTCAGGATCAATGGTGCCCAGGCCCCCCTGGTGCCCACTGAGGCATTAAAGAAACTGAAGTTCATTGGACAAGGTGGGTTCGGCAAAGTATTCCTGGCGCGACACGAGAAATGGGGTCGTGATGTGGCAGTCAAGATTGTGAACTCGTGAGTGCCCCAGCTGTTGGCTGGCCAGTGTCTTGCCTTGGAGTCAGGCCGCCATCCGTGGGGGCCTGCATGGGGAAGGGAGGGATCCACCCAGCAGAGCCGGACCCCAGCTCTCTCCTGGAATATAGGAAGAAGATATCAAATGAGGTGAAGGCCATGGCAAGTCTGCATAGCGAGGACGTGCTGCCACTGCTGGGAGTCATCGACAAGCTCGAATGGGACCACTCATCTGGGCCGGCTTTGGTGACTCGATTCATGGAGAACGGTTCCTTGGCCGGGCTGCTGCAACCCCAGTGTCCTCTGCCCTGGCCGCTCATCTGCCGTCTGCTGCAAGAGATAGTGCTTGGGATGTGTTACCTGCACAGCCAGGATCCTGTGCTTCTACACCGGGACCTGAAGCCCTCCAACGTGCTGCTGGACTCAGACCTGCACGCCAAGGTCAGCCTACCACACCCCAGCTCAGCCTCTGGACAAGGCCCTGCCCCAGAGCCATGCCATCCCCACCCCCTCCAGCATCTGCTGCAGTCCTGCCTACTAAATACCCTCAGCATCTTCCTCTGGACAAAGGGCTGCCCAAGCATCAAGGCCCACCCAGAAGCTTTAGCCTCTACCGCAAGTGACAGAGGCCCTGACCGCCCCACCAGGTCTTCCAAAGATCCAAGTCTGACAACCCAGGAAACTCAGACCTTGACTCAGCCCAATAGAGAGGGGACCCAGACCCCCAAACCAAGAGCCCCATTGGTCTCACGGTTCCCCTAACTCTCCATACTCCTTTCACAAGGCTGGATCAGTACCTTCTGGTTTGGGGTAGGGGAGGGAAGGGGATTCTGGAAGCTACCTGGCTCTGTCCATCCCCTACCTCCTCCTCCTTCCCTTCCTTTGCAGCTGGCAGATTTTGGGCTGTCCACATTTCTGGGAGGCTCACGATCAGGGGCAGGATCTGGGGCATCAGGGGGCACCCCAGCCTACTTGGCCCCAGAACTGTTGGCTGATGTAAACCAGAAGGCCTCTATGGCCAGTGATGTCTACAGGTAAGGTATCTATGCCAAACGCACATTCCCAATTTTTATACCTCTCCGGGGCCTTCTAGAGGGGGATATACTGGAGAGGAATTTTGCCAAAAGTTGGGCTTAGCCTCATCTTTGTGTCTTCTGCAGCTTTGGGATGCTGATGTGGGCAGTGCTCGCTGGAAAAGAAGCTGATAGTAAGACTTTAGGCAGACTCTGTGGTCCTTATCCCCAGGTGACCTCCTCCTGAAAGTCCCCAAGCCCTCCTCTTCCTGCTTACCTGCTCAGACTGCTCCCCCCTCAGCTCCCCCTGGACTACATTCTCTGACCCTTCCATGATGGAGCAGGTGGCCCCTCATACCCTAAATGCGTTTTCTTCATGTCCCCCACCCCCTCATCAGCAGTAACACGGACCTCACTGATGCAGGGAGCTGTGTGTGAGAGGAAGGCCCGGCCCCCACTGACAGAGCTGCCCCAGCCTGGCCCTGAGACTCCAGGCTTGGAAGGACTGATAGAGTTAATGCAGCAGTGCTGGAGCCATGAGCACAAGGACCGGCCTTCCTTCCAAGGTGAGCTGGCCATTTAGCTGACAGCCAGGTGGAGGAGGGGTGGAGCCTGGATCCGTCCGCAGGACGCTTTCCCTGGGAAAGAAGCTTTGCTCACCTGCCACCCACTCTGTCCTCTCTCCAGAATGCAGAGCGCACACTGAGAGAGCCCTCTGGCTGGTACGAAGTGGAGATGAAGATGGTACAAAGATGGATGCCGCTGTCTCCACCGTGAGTGTCGAACACCAAACCCAACCGTCATCCCCACTCTCCCCACCACATTCCTGAATTCCTGGCAACAGATTATGGGCTGACAAACTCTTTCGTTGGGTTTACTCTGGCTCTCCCATCTCCAAGCCCAGCAAGTTCTCCCTGTCCATACAGGTAAAGAAGTTCCTGTCTGAGTGCAGGAACAGCAACAGGAGGTGGTCTGCCCCTGAGCCAGGCCCAGGAGAAACAGAAAATGATGGCCCTGGGGGAACCACAGGAAGTCCTGGTTCCATCCTCGCCTCTGACATGCTGGACAAACTGAATCTGAAAGAGTCCCCCAGCCCTGTTCCTGAAAAACGTACAAACCTTCCTGAGAGTACTGAGGCACAGGAAAAGCAGGTTCAGCACGGCTGGACAGCAGGAATGTCTTCTGACTCAACAGCCCAACCTCCCTCAACTTCAGAGACCTCATCGCTCAAAAACCAGATGCCCAAACCCACCTCCGCTTGGATGCCAGGTCCCAGACCCCAGGGAAATCAGGTGAGACTTGGCAGGACTAGGGGATGCAAATCTTGTCCCTTTTCCAAGGACAACTTGGGGCCTAGGAGCTATGGTCTGGAAACCGGCCCCCCGACAGGGAGCCTGAGAGCACTGTGTTGTTCACAGGGGGATGAGAGGTGTGGCGCCAGCGGGCCTCCTGAGGAGCCAGAGCCAAATCCAACACAAGGTACCCACTTCCCACTCCTTTTCCCCGGCCCATCTCCTCTCTCAGCTTTGTCCTCAAGACTATATATTGATCCAGGGTACCTTGGGGGAAAGCAGGGAAAGAAAGGACTAGAGGCCATCTACCCCACACCTTCTCACTTCATAAATGAAAAAACCGACACCCACTGGGATTGGATCCTGCTGAAGTCACAGCAAAGCCTGGATTTGTCCCTGGGCCTTCTGGACCTCCCCAGCACCAGCTCTATGAACCCCCAATTCCATTGTTGGTATGTTAGTCCAGAGGGCCTCCCAGCAGAAAAGACCCAAATATCAGAGTCAGGAACAACAGCTGCCGCCACCCTTGAGCTTCTGCACACCCAGTTCAGGAGGGGCAGCCAACGGGGAAAAGGCAAAGGTACACCCGACGCCTTCGCTGGGAGGCTTCAGACCCCGTCTTTGCATTTCCCCAGGGTGAACACCAGGGGCCGCTGCCCCTCCACTCTACTGCTCCTCCTAACTCATTTGAAGCCCCCGCAACCCTCACACCACCGCCACTGTTTTCTCTTAAAGGGCAATGGAACGTTACCATCCATAACAGCAAATGGTTGCAGATCGGAAGCAACAATCACATGACGATACCAGGAGAAACTGCTTTACCCACATGGAAGCTCCCACCTCGGGGCAGGGGTAGGGGCGGTCAGCGTGCCCCCCACAAGTAGCTTTGGAAGAAGTGCTGCAAGAACCTGATGCCTGGACGGGGTCACAGGGCCAGTGTAACAAGGACAGGAATCGAGGAAGCCTCTAAACTGCCCCCCGACGTGAGGCAGCTAGTCAAGACTTTCTTTGAGGGCCATCGGGTCCCGCACTGGAACTGACTTTGTGCCCTCAGCAGTCAATAAAGTGGTGAAATTTTAACCAAAGTGCTATGCAGGAGGCTAAGGGTGGAGGAGGCACTGCAGTCTCGCTGATACAGGAAGCGGGATGCTGAGGCCTGGGGGTGGGCAATGTCATGGCACGAGAAGTCAGGGCCCAGCCAGTGGCAGGAAGGAAACCAGGAATCTCAGAGGCCTGGCTCCTGGGCCCCACTCTAATCTCAGGGCAGAGCACTTCCTCTAGAGTGGGCAAGCCCCTACCCGGAAACCAAACTGTGGGGTTAGATGCTGTGGTGCTACTATGCACACCCCCGACCCCCCACCCAATTTTCTTCTGGGCTACAGAGGCTTGTCAGTGGGGTCCTGAGGAGGGGGGTCTCCATGGAAATTTGCAGACCCCAACCTATCTTGTACCCTGCAGGAGAGACTGTTCCAGTCTCTCAGAGTCAGCCCCCATATTATCACCTTCCTCCACCACACACACATGCAAATTACTGGGAATGGAAAGCTACGGCTCCTCAAAGCAACCACAGATGTGTCCCCTCCTAGGGAGCTGGAGATGGCGGGAAAATGGGTAGTTCAGCTTGGGCCACAGCAACACAGAGGTTGCTGTCCAGGTGCTAGGGGCAGAGAGGGAAATCAGCGCTTGCCCACCTAGATCCTAGACCCCACCTGGTACCATATTCATCCCTACCTTCTCGCGAGCCTTCACTCCAGCGCCCCCTCAGCCTCCCCACATCCAAGCGTTCCACCTCTGTTTTACCACTTACCACTGAGTGGGTCCACCCCACGCATCTCTCCCGTGGTCCACATTCTCCTCCCTAAAGTGGGCTAAAGTGGGAAGGCGGTAGTGTCAGGAGAAACAATTAGAGTGGGGGAGGGGGCCTGGGGAGTCTAGCTCAGGCACGGGAAGGGCCGGGCTGTTTCGTCGGGGAAGTGGGAGGGGGCCGAGGCGCCCGGGGGGGAAGCGCCTGTCGCCCGGGGCTCCGAGCCACTAACTTAACTGCGAGCAGAGACTCCGCAGCTAGCCCCTGGGCTCCCGCCCCGGGCCTAGCAACCTTAGCTGCAGCAGCCTCGCAGGCGGTGAGTTGGGAAACCTGGGGCTCCGTTGCTTCCTCCACAAATTCTGTCCTCCTGGAGCTGAGGCTTTAGCTCGGGTACCTCCGCAGTCCGGGTTTGAGGGAGGAGGAGCGAAGGATTGAGCAGTGCCCTCACTGCCAGCTTGGGAGAACACTGGAAGCCACGGGGTGTGCCTGGAAGAAGATGGGTTCCCGCGAGGTCGGGAGCGGGGATGGCAGTGGCTTGTACTAGGTGAGAGGGACACCGTTAGGGCTGGCTGGGGCCCGCTGGCAGTAACCCGGACAACGGCCTTCCCCAGCCCGGGGTCTGCCCACCCCCCACCACTCCCCACCCCCGACCCCCGGCAGTGCAGAGCGGGACGAGGGAAGACCATGGCTCGACTCTTCAGTCCCCGGCCGCCGCCCAGCGAAGACCTCTTCTATGAGACCTACTACAGCCTGAGCCAGCAGTACCCGCTCCTGCTACTGCTGCTGGTGATCGTGCTCTGTGCGCTCCTGGCCCTGCTTGCTGTCGCCTCGGCCAGCGGCAGGGTGAGCAGGACCTCTGGTGCCCAAGCTTCAGGGCCGGCGGGAGGGGCACTGTCTAGGGGGCATTTTCAGTGCTGAGGCTTGTGGGGTCTTCTTTTCAATGTGCTTTCTTTGCTGGGACCCGGGAAAGAAGCCCTGACCCTTTCTATAGAGACCCTGAACAAGTCAATTCACCTCTCTGGGCCACACAGTCTATGGGCCTACACAGCGAAGTATCTGAGACCTGGGTGCTTCTAATTTCTCTCAGGGTACTGACAGGTCTTATGAGCTTCTGTAATCTACTAGTTCTAGAATAGATCCAACACTCAACACCGGATTTTCCCATTTTCCAGGGTGGGGGAAATTACACTGGGCCCCATGGGAACCCGTTTCCTGGTTTTCTTTCCATCTAAGAGGCTGCGGGGCAGTTGTACCCACAGACTCCCAGAAGCCACCTTCCATCCCGCTCTCATTTAGTCCCCAAATAAACCAATCTCCAGTTTCCTTTGGAGGGAGAAAAGGAGTCTTTAAATCCATTTCTGGAAACACCCTCCGTCAAGTTTTCTTTTCACTCTTCTGAGGCAAGGTGAGAAAAATTCACTGGACACTACCAGTCCTTGCTGATCCACCTCAAAGTCCAGGAAGAGGTGGGACAAAGGGCGAAGACACCAGCGGGAGGACCTCCACGCCCAGAGGCGGTGACCAGAATGCAGCCCTTGGGGACAAGGGAGGTTCCTGGCGCCCTCTGCTGCCAGAGCACTGCTTCACAGGGCTCGGGAACTCAGTGTCATATGCCTGGGGCAGGGCATCTCCAAGCAAATTGGCCAGATTTGGATGCACTCATTTCTAATTGTCCTCTGTGAGCTAGGAGTTTTCACTTGCTTCCAGATCCCAGGCTGGTGGTATGATTCCTATTTGACAGATGAGAAAACTGAGGCTCAGAATGATCACAGATACACAAATGGCCAATATGGGGCGGGAGGCAGAACTCCTGGGTAGATAGCCTATGGCTCAACCGCCTCGGCAGCATGCAAGTGAGATATTAGGTGGAACCTTATGAGATTGCTAGTTTTGTAGATTAAAATCAGATTATCAGTAATTCATATGGTTCATCCTAATGTGAATGGCAAGCAGAGGTGCCCTGTCTCCTTTTTGTACTTTGGTTTGACACACTTTTCAGAACTGGCCTGAGGAGCTGCCCGTTTTTTCTCTTCCTGGACAAGCTCCCCAAACTCCGTACGTGCCCCTTCCCACAGGAGCTGACCTCAGACCTGGGCTTCCTGACCACGGTGCTGTGCGCACTGGGTGGCTTCTCGCTGCTGCTGGGCCTGGCCTCCCGGGAGCAGCAGCTGCAGCGCTGGACGCGTCCCCTCTCCGGCCTCGTGTGGGCAGCGCTGCTCGCGCTAGGCCATGGTTTCCTGTTCACTGGGGGCGTGGTGAGCGCCTGGGACCAGGTGAGAGGGGTGGCAGGTGGAGTAGGGGGTACAGGGATACCCAGACCTCAAATTTGCACCCAGGACACCAGCAGCAAGCAGCGCAGCCATGTCAGCCTGCCGCTTCCCACTCCCCCCCCCCCCCCACAGGTGTCCTTTTTCCTCTTTGTTATCTTCACTACTTACGCCATGTTGCCCTTGGGCATGCGGGACGCCACCGCTGCGGGCCTTGCCTCATCACTCTCACACCTGCTGGTCCTCGGGCTGTATCTTGGGCCTCAGCTGGACTCAAGACCTGCACTGCTGCCACAGGTAAGTATGTGGGAGTAGCACAGGCTGGGCACTACTTGGTTTGTCAGGGCATTCACCAACCGTTTGCTGAGCTCTGACTCTGGCAGGAGACAACGCTGGGCGCAGGGCACCAATACAGATAGACCCAGACTATGCCCTCTTGGAGCTGGTACACCGGTGCCGAGCCATGCCTGCAGACACCAGAAGAGGGTTCTGCGCCCGCGGGGAAAGAAGTTAGACAGGGGTGGCAGAGACAGATGTGTGTTATAGAATCCTCGCAGAGAATGCAAAAGTTGGAGCTTGAGTAGTTTTGTGCTGTTGTGTATGTAGGGGTGGGAGTGGGGGTTTAGAGTGCTATTCCAGGCAGAGGGAAAGTATGTGCAAAGGTTTCTAGGCCTAAGAAGCTTATGTTGGTGCAGCAGCCAAGAGTCTGGAGCTGAGGGAAGGCGGGGGTGGGGGGCCAAGGGGGAGGGCAGAGGGGGTGTTAGGAAAAGCCCCACCTATGAATCCCACTGTGTGGTACTCACTGCCTCCAAATACTTGGGTCTCTAACGGTGGTGTCCTCCCCAGCCCCTCTGGAGACCAACTCCAGCTACACACATAGGCACCCCCACCCTTACTAGGGTCTAGCGCCCCCTGAGGCTGACCCTCACCCGCAGTTGGCAGCAAACGCGGTGTTGTTCCTGTGCGGGAATGTGGCGGGAGTGTACCACAAGGCACTGATGGAGCGCGCACTGCGCGCCACCTTCCGCGAAGCGCTTAGTTCCCTGCACTCGCGCCGGCGGCTGGACACGGAGAAGAAGCACCAGGTCTGCCTGTACTGGGGGCCAGGAGGGACCCGGTTGTGGAGGAAGGGGTTTCTTAAATCACACAATCGGGCTCCTTCACAAGCCAAGTGACTTTGAGCGGGGCACCTGATTTATTTCCTCCTTTGCCAAAAGTGGCTGTTTCCCAACTTGGAAGGCTACTGGGATGCTCAAACAAACTGAAGCTCGTTAAAGCCTTTCAGGCCCTTATGACACTAAACGAATTCTAATTCTGGCATTGGTGCTGGGAGTTCAATCCCTAAAGGCGATCAGTGCAGAATGGGGTACTGGAGTGTAGCTATATGTGCTGGGGCGGACCTCGAAGACCACCCTGGGGAACACCTAGTGGGACTGGAGAAGGGTGTGGGCTCCCAGGGGTTGGGACGCTGGGCTCCTGGCTTTAGGGTGCAGGAGGGCTGGTTTTCATAGAGACCTCCCTCAGGAACACCTTCTCTTGTCCATCCTCCCTGCCTACTTGGCCCGAGAAATGAAGGCAGAGATCATGGCACGGCTGCAGGCTGGACAGGGGTCGAGGCCAGAGAACACCAACAACTTCCACAGCCTCTATGTCAAGAGGCACCAGGGAGTCAGGTATGGGCAAGGATGGCTGCAAGGGAGGGGGCATGGGTTGAGAGCCTGGCCCCACTGACTGCTGTCTGCCCTGCCCAGCGTGCTATATGCTGACATCGTGGGCTTCACGCGGCTAGCCAGTGAGTGCTCCCCAAAGGAGTTGGTGCTGATGCTCAATGAGCTGTTTGGCAAGTTCGACCAGATCGCCAAGGTCAGAGGGGGCCGCCCTCCCCAGTTTCAAACACCCGACTCTGCACAGCCTAACTTATAAGACCCCGGTCCCACTTCAGAGCCCATGTGGGCTCCCAGATACACCAGTGAAAATTAGGAAACCCTTGCAAACATCCCAGTTATGGAACCACTCACCACACACCTCAAATCTGGAGACACCTCTCAACATCTCCACAGGTGCCCCAACCAGAGCACCCCAGATATGCCCAGAACCTCAACACAGGTGTCTCTGGATGCTAAAACCAAATCTAGTTATTCAGATGCCCTAACCTTAGGAGGCCCCTCCAAGGGAAATCTCTAGCCTAGCCACCAGCTTAGACCCCAAGGATGCCCCCAAGCAACTTAATCTTGGGTATCCCACCCCAAAAAACACCCTCAAACCTAAGGCTACTTTTATATGTTCAAACCTGAATGCACCCTACACATGTCAAAGCTGGAGAGAATGACAGACATCCCAACCCTTGAAAAACCCTTCTGAGAACGACACCTGCATGGGAGACCTCAGCCAGCCCCATCGCAAGTTCAGGGAGTCCCTAGATCTGCCCTAGACACCTCCAACCTCAGAAGTTCATCAGGAACACCATATTTGCTCCCACTTTTCCCAGCTGCCTCCTGCCTCCTCTGGTCTCTAATCAGGCGCCCCTCTCCCCTCTGCACACACACACTCCCAGGAGCATGAATGCATGCGGATCAAGATCCTAGGAGACTGTTACTACTGTGTCTCCGGGTTGCCCCTCTCCCTGCCGGACCACGCCATCAACTGCGTGCGCATGGGGCTGGACATGTGCCGAGCCATCAGGTCAGCTCAGGTGGGCGGGCAGGAAGATTCCTGAGGGATGGACGTGGGAGAGGAGCAGGCACCGGTAGTGAAGTCTTCCTGGAGAAAGGGAGGGGTGTGGCCTGGGTAGGGCTGAAGACAGTGCTCGCATTGTCCCACCCACACCCTGCTCAGGAAACTACGAGCAGCCACCGGTGTGGACGTCAACATGCGTGTGGGTGTGCACTCGGGGAGCGTGCTCTGTGGAGTCATCGGGCTACAGAAGTGGCAGTATGATGTCTGGTCCCATGATGTCACACTGGCCAACCACATGGAGGCGAGTGGCGTGCCAGGGTGAGACCTGGGGCTCCAGGAGGCTACAGCAAGAGGCCAACCAGGCCTCTCCCGTGTTGCCTCCCTTTTCATAGTTCCTTAAAATGAGCAGTCCCATTGCGGTTCAGGGAGCTCCTGCGGTGCAGGGTGGAAAACTGGGAGAGACCCCCATGGCACAGGCCCTTGCTTTTAGTCAGACCTTCAAGAATGATCCTTGAAAGAAAAGAGAGATTGGAGGCCCTTCCTCCTGACTCCCATGATCTCCTTCTTCCAGACGAGTACATATCACAAGGGCTACCCTAGCCCTGCTGGCAGGAGCTTACGCTGTGGAGGCTGCAGCCATGGAACACCGGGACCCATACCTGCGGGAGCTGGGAGAGCCTACCTACCTGGTCATCGATCCCCGGGTAAAAACCTAGCCGAGAACCCAAGGGCTGGCCCACCCTAACCACCCATAGCCGCAGGCCCGGTCTCTTCTCCAATGCCAGAGACAGGGCTCCTGGGTCCCAGTGTGCATGTTGCAGGGAAGGGGACACAAATTTCTAAGGGGATGCGAGAATGGGGGGAGGGCCTGTAATCCTGACTGTCAACACTCATCTACCCCAGGCTGAGGAGGAGGATGAGAAGGGCACTGCAGGAGGGTTGCTGTCCTCTCTTGAGGGCCCCAAGATGCGTCCATCACTGCTGATGACCCGTTACCTGGAATCCTGGGGGGCAGCCAAGCCTTTTGCCCACCTGAGCCATGTTGAGAGCCCCGTGTCCACTTCCACTCCTCTCCAGGTATGTTCACCTCCATCATGAGCCCCAGCATTTACATAAACCCACCCCCAGTGCCCATTCCCAGCCCCCCTGCCCCTACCACCAATGAGCCACCTGATGACTTCCCAAATCCTGAACTCTCTGGTCACCCAGATCACTGTCTCAGGACCTTCCTTGCCCTCTTTCAAGAAAATGGGCAAAGATGACTGCCCTTTGAGCTCACTGCAGAGATGTGAGATTCCCACAGACGCCATGTCCATTGCTCCCCAACCTCCATTCAGGGAGCCCCACTTCCTCCTGACTCTGAAGCCAGTACTCACACCCATTCCCACCAGGAAGTGTCTCTTTTTAACTCCATTCCCGTGACTGCATGCTTTCTTCTTCAGTCCCCACTAGGACTGGGGAGGTAGAGCCATCGGTTGTTGCCCCTACTCTTCAGCACTCGTACACAGATAAAATGAGGTGACAGTCAAAATCTCACATGGTTTTGAAGAAGGAAGTCACCATGAGCAGGCAGGGGTGAGGGAAGTAGGGGGAGGGAGTGGGTCTGCTTCCTGTCTAGGGAAAGCTAGGGCAGGACTGATTACTAGCTGATCCTAGGCATAGCACCTTTAGGTAACCACTGACCCCCAGCTGGTGGAGGAGCCTGGATCTCTCCCGCCTCTAGCTCTTGGGGTTGGTGCTTGATGATGAGTGACCAGAACCTTCATGCAGGGAGCCAGGCTATGTCCCTAATGGCTTGCCCAGGGATTAGGTCCTCAGCCTGCTCTTCTCCATTGTACGGATCTTCCCCAAACCTGAGAGGCATTCCCAGCTACCTTTCTGCAGATCTTCCCAGAGCCTTCACTACTGGTAGACCTGGTTGGATTTATGAGATGACTCCAGGGTGTCCTTTCTGTTCCATCCCTCTCCTCTCCCATTCAGCAGGAAAGCAGGCTGAGAACAGTGACCACTGGGGAGTGAGGGGACCTTGGCAGCTGTGGGTTGGAGGGGTATTTAATTTCAAGCCTCAGCATAGAGTAGGGGAGAGGTCAGAAGAGCTAAGCTCGCAGGAGGGAGGGGAAGGAAGAACCCAAGACCCCAAGGTGATTGTTACAGGGTGATGCCTCCAGGATGGGGGTAGGGTAAAGGGGTTGTTGCTGGGAACCCAGGGACGTGAGATAACATTGGGTGCCATCCCCGTGGTGGGGATACCCTCCAGAACCCATGCCAGACCTTCCAAATCCCCACAAAGATGCAGGCTAAGAAGTATCGTTGTAGAGGAGTAGGGGCCTCTTGTTTTATAGGCAGGACCTGACCAGCCCAGAAATTCACCTCAACCCCTGAAGTTCCAGGGTCCCAGTCACATGTTAGAAATCCTGAGAATCACAATGGGCTAACTCTTAAACAATGTGGAATTTGGGGGAGGTGGGGCCGTGTTTGTGCTGGTAATCCCATTCATCTAGTAACTCCTCCCATAATTTTGAGCACTACTATGTGACAGGCACTAAGTTAGTTCTTGAGAAGACAGAAGTTGGTGCCGATGCTCAGTGAGCTCTCTTTCCCTCTTTTTAAATAACTTGCAGGCATTGGTGGGTGGGGGGGCAGGTAGGAAGTTTGAAGAAACTTAGGACCAGGCATAGATGCATAGATGGGCTCATACCTAGAACATACCTCCTAATCTTTCTCTGTCTCTGTCTCAGCCTCTGTCTTGGCCTCTGCCTCTCCCTCTCCTCTCACATACATAAGGCTTTGGTTAAGGTGGGTGAGATAGCCCCTGTGACCCTGCTTCCTTCACATGAGCCCAGGGCATCAGGGAAGAAGGTCACCACACCTCTTGCCCTGGGCCTTGGCTGCGGTGTTTCACCCTCTTCCTTGGTGCTTGTCCTCACCCCCTGTACTTGCCATTTGTCTTCTTATGTCTGCACACACTTATGTCTGCAGTACTTTTGGTGCAGAAGACAATGACTGCAATCAAGTTTGTTTCTCTTCCTCTTTTCCTTTCTTCTCCATTTTTTGTTTCCCACCCCCACTACCTCCCAGCTCAGCCTGACCATCACAAAAGGTCAGAGAGGAGTCAAAATGTTCTATGTTGTCACTTCAGTTCATGCCAGTAAGGATTTTTTGGCATCCCAGAATGATAGGAAAGTCCCTGACTTTGGCATTGTGTAGTCCTTAGGGAAAATAAGACACGAAGAACCAGCAACCCCTCAAACCTATAGAAAATACAGGGTTGCCTTGTAAGTGATAGAAACTAACTTTGAGGAAATCAGTGTAGGAAGACCCTGGGAGTCTAAAAGAGTCAGGAGGAAGAGCATGTCAGCTGTTGTTCCCCCACGTATTTGTCAGTTTGGCTCAAATAAACTCTTATAAAATGTTTTTTAATGAATAAAATTTAAAAAGTTGGGAGGAACCTTTAAGGAGCAAATGCAATTTGAACTTTCCCTAAAGACCAGGTGGAATTTGGTGGAGAGAGAGAGAGAGAGAGAGAAAAGTCGTTAGAGGCGGGGGAAACAGCCATAGCAAATGCTCAAGGTCAAAGATGTGTTCAGATACGGAATGCCTCACTCCAGACAGGCTCCAAGGACCCTCACCATCTTCGCATCCTCCCCTGCCTGTGTTCTCCCAACAGGAGAAGGCCCTGGCTTCCTTCAGTCCCCAGTGGAGCCTGGACCGGTGAGGAGGCCCGAGCAGTTTTGACAGTGGAGCTGTCTGCGTGATCAGCCTCCATCCTTGGGGTGGGGGTGGGGGTTGCTTCTGCTTTGCCCAGATGCTTTTGAGAGTCTCCATGGTGACGAACCAGGTTTTCACTGTGTAGGAGCCGTACACCCCGGGGTCTAGATGATGAACTGGACACTGGGGATGCCAAGTTCTTCCAGGTCATCGAACAGCTCAACTCTCAGAAGTATGGGGAACAGAAGAGGGCTGGGAGGGCCGGAGGGCCTGGGATCCTGTGGTAGGGCAAGGGTGGTGTTGCCCTGATGACCTGGAGGGGCGGGAGGGTCCATCCTCTCCAGCCTGAGGGAAGACTGCCTAACCATTCCCTCCTCCCTTGCTTTCTCCTCTCTGGGGCTCACTGCTCTCCACCTCCTACCAGGCAATGGAAGCAGTCAAAGGACTTCAACCCACTGACACTGTACTTCCGAGAGAAGGAAATGGAGAAAGAGGTGGGCTGCAGGGGTGGGGGGGGGCATCGGAGGATGCCCTGTGGTCCCATTTCCCCTCCCCAGGACTGCTCAGGTTGTGATCCTGGGAGTGATGGAGGGTCTTGTGCCTCACCCCAAAAGAAAAGTCACACTGTAGACTGAATTACTGAGTGCTGATGGGAGGGAGGAGGACAGCTCCTTGGAGAGCCCATAGTGGCTACCTAGAACTGAATGAAGGGTGGGGCCGTGAGGCTGGGGGAACCAACTCCTTGCCTGGAATTGACACCTTCAAAATGACGAGCGGCACTGGTGACCCTGCCTGCACCCTGACCTCCTCCCTTCCAGTATCGACTCTCTGCACTTCCTGCCTTCAAATTCTATGCAGCCTGCGCCTTCCTGGTTTTTCTCTCCAACTTCATCATCCAGATGTTGGTGACAAACAGGTGAGACAGCCCCAGGAAAGGGAAGCCCCGATTCTCAAAAAATGGACCCTCTGGTTCTTTCTGACACACACTTTCTTCCTTTGCCTCCTTCCCCTTGGCATGGGCCCACAGAGGAAATTGAAATGTGTGTTCTGGGGAACCATGATAATGACAGCCCCCACTTATTACTGTACATCCTGTGAACTTTCTACATCCTGTGGACCCGAGCATTTTCACATGCCTGTCTCCTGGGTCTAACATTCCCATGAATGAGGTTTTGTTTCCACTAAGCCCCAACCTCACAGCAAACAAATATAGGAAGCAGGTCCTCACTCCTAGTCCACTGGTAGGAGGAGTGAGGACTTGTTTAAAACTCAGCCAGGTAAAAGAGCTTTGGCCTCAAACCTCGGAGACCAGTCTGATGCGGCCTCAGCCACTCCGTGAGCACCTGCATCCTCCACCCAGCCCCTTCCAATATTGTCCCCTTCTGATTAGTTCTCGTCCCACTCAAGCACTGCCCTAGACCCCTCAGCTTTCCCACTTCATCGCGTAATGTTTTCTATCAGCCTAGACCCCATCAACAGTCAGTTCAGATCCCCAGAACCACTTCTTATTCCGTCCAACCAGATGATGCAGCGCCCTCCCACAGGCAGGGAGCCTATTCTCATCCTTCGAATCTTCCCTCTTGCCTCCCTTTAGGCCCCCAGTGCTGGCCATCACCTATAGCATCACCTTCTTCCTCTTCCTCCTCCTCCTCTTCATCTGCTTCTCAGAGCACCTGACGGTGAGGTGGGCTGTGGGGCGGAAGTGGAGAGCTGGGGTTCTGAACACGACCTGGTCTCCGCCCCATGGCTGACTCCCATGCTCCTTCCACAGAGGTGTGTCTTGAAAGGCCCCAAAATGCTGCACTGGCTACCCGCACTGTCTGCCCTGGTGGCCACACGGCCTGGACTGCGAGTCACCCTGGGCACTGCCACCATCCTCCTCATCTTTGCCATGGCCATTGCCAGCCTGGTGAGGGCAGAGGGGGCCCTATGCACCAGCATCGATGCATGCTGGACCTACCAAGGCTGAAAGGGGACCTGGATTTGGGAGGGCAGCTAGACTAAGGCCAGAGTATGCTGGAAATTTTTAACAAGTAATGAGAAAAATGACAGTCACTCATGATCTACCACCTGGGCATAATCATTGTTAACACTTTAGTAGACATCTTTTCTATTTTTTTTTTTTTTAATGTAGGCAGATCATCATTACTTAGCTCACTCACTGTGATTTCGTAGTGGAGTTTGGCTGATTTTTCAGAACTTAGAATCATTCCTAGAATTCTATCCCTGAAAGGCACCTTAGGAATCATGCCCAGCCAAGAAGAAGAAGCTCAGGTCCAGAGAGGCTGAGCGGCTGGCAAGAGATCACACAGTGGATTCTTGGCAGTGTAGTGCCCATGACACCCACTCCCCTAATCCCTGCTCCCCCCACCAGTGAGGGCCCTCACCAACCAGAAATAGCGAAACCTGCTCCTTTGGAGGAGTCTGGCCCTGACTTGTCCCTGGCTCAGCTGAAACCCAGCACAAGCCACCATTGTGCCCGAGGAGCTGCCTGCCCACCTCCGCTCCTCATCTCCTCCTGCAGTTCTTCATACCAGTAGCATCGAACTGCCCTTTCCGGGCTCCCAATGTGTCCTCCATGGCTTTCAACCTCTCCTGGGAGCTCCCTGGGTCCCTGCCTCTCATCAGCATTCCAGTGAGTGTCCTGAACAGCCCTGAATCTCCTCCAGAACTTTCCTCAGCTCCTCCCCTACATCCTTAATTGAAGAACACTTCATCCTGTGGATTGGGACAGACATGAGTCACCCTTGGTGTGTGTCTGTTTGTATGACAGCCCCTGCCCCCCAGATAGGACCTGGGAGGGGCAGGACAGGAGCCCTCAGGTGCCCCCCCGCCCCTGCCCGTGGGGCACGCCCCACCTCCTGACCAGCCTGTCTGGCCCCACAGTACTCCATGCACTGCTGCGTGCTAGGTTTCCTCTCCTGCTCCCTCTTCCTGCACATGAGCTTCGAACTGAAGCTGCTGCTGCTCCTGCTCTGGCTGGTGGCCTCCTGCTCCCTCTTCCTGCACTCCCATGCCTGGCTGTCCGACTGCCTCGTCGCCCACCTCTACCAGGGCTCCTTGGACTCCAGGTGCGCGAGGCTGCTGGAGAGAGATGTTTGGGCCCTCTGGGACTGGGTGAGGTGGGACAGGGACGAACTGTCCTCACTTCACTGACCTGAACCACCCACAAGGCAAAGCGGGAGGGAGGCTGAGGACTCCATGGGTACTGGGGGAAGGGGAGGCCATCGTGATGGGGCAAGACAAGAGACAACCCTGACCCATGACCTCCTCAGGCCAGGGGTGCTGAAGGAACCCAAACTGATGGGAGCTATCTCCTTCTTCATCTTCTTCTTCACACTCCTTGTCTTGGCTCGGCAGGTAAGTCACACAGTTCAGTCTTCCAGGGCCTCCCTATGAAGAACGAGATGGGGTTCCCCATATTTGTGGCTTGGTCTGTCTTACCCTTTCCTTGATCTGGTGTCTCTAGGGCTGAGCCCAAGCGGTGTACCCATTGGAAGCTTCTAAGTGAAATTTTTCTAGAGGAAATTTTTTGTTCCCTTTCTTTCTCCTTCACTCCCCAAGGACAGTGCCCTCAAATTCTCTCTTCCCTCTACCCCCTCCCACCACCAATCTAGGAAAGCCCATGCTTAAGAAAAAAATTGCTACCAATTCTGCCCACCATAGGTTGAATCTAGTTTCAAGGTAGTCTCCCCAGGCTAGTTGCACCTTAAGCCTTATCTCTAAACTGTGAAGTGGTGTGGTTTTAGGCATCATGGAGCTGGGGGGTGGACGCTTGGGATCTGGGGTTTCCCCTTCACTGTGTCTCCCCGCGGCTCGGTGACCGTCCCCAGAATGAGTATTACTGCCGCCTGGACTTCCTGTGGAAGAAGAAGCTGAGGCAGGAGCGAGAGGAGACAGAGACGATGGAGAATTTGACTCGGCTGCTCTTGGAGAACGTTCTCCCTGCACACGTGGCCCCCCAGTTTATTGGCCAGAACCGGCGCAATGAGGTGACTCCCCATCCCAGACTCCTGAGCCCCGGGCGCCTTGGGGACCAATTTCGGACGAAAGTCTTGGCCCTTAGCCCAGACTCTCTACACTCCCCCAGAACAGATCGGGAGGCCACCCAAGCCCCTCCATGCCCCTGTCAGGCGCCTCCCATTTTCACAAGATTTTAGGCTCTCTTTTTGGTGAGCACAGAATCTCTGCTTTCCAAGTTCTTAGAAAGAGTGCTCTCTCCAACTCAGGATCACTCCAAACCTTTCAGAAGCTTTGTCAAATGTTGATGAGAGTTGTGTGGAGAATAGAGTTCACCCACCTCTCTAGGCCGGCACTATATTATGGTAGCCCGAAGCCATATGTGGTCATTTAAATTTAAATTAATCAAATGGAAAAGTCATGTGACAGCATGGTTGGACCTTGAAGGTATTATGGTAAGTGAAAGCAGTCAGACAGAGAAAGACAAATGCCATACAATTTCACTTATATGTGGAATCTAAAGAACAAAATAAACAACAAACAAAACAGAAACCGACTCATAGATACAGAGAACAAACTGATGGTTGCCAGATGAGAGGGGGTTTGGGGACATAAAAATATGAAGGTATTAAGACACAAAAATCAGAAGTTACAAAATAGTGATGGGGAATGTAAAATACAGCATAGGGAATATAGTCCATAATATTGTAGTAACTACGTATGGTGCCAGGTGAGTACTAGGCTTATTAGGAGATCACTTCATAAATTATATAAATGTCCACACTATGCTGTACTCCTGAAGCTAATATAAAATAATCTAGAATGTCAAGTGTAATCGACAAATTTTTAAAAAGGTAAGACTGAGAAACCCTTGGCCCCCATGACCTTGCTGTGTTGCTTCAGGTGTGCTGTGTAATTTTCAGGTCTTGTAAGTTAAACTGTATCTTTAAAAAAGGGGGTGGGGGAGAAAGAAAGAAGGAAAGAAAAAAGAAAGAGAAAGAGAGAGAGAGGGAAAGAAAGAAAGAAAGAAAGAAAGAAAGAAAGAAAGAAAGAAAGAAAGAAAGAAGGGAAGGAGGGAGGGAGGAAGGAAGAAATTTCAGTTCCTCAATTACACCAGCCACATTTTATGTGCTCAATACCTGCATGTGGCTAGTGGCCACCATATCGGACAGCACATGTACAGAACACTCCCGTCATCACAAAAACTTCTGCTAGATGATACTGCTCTAGATCCTCAGATAATCTTCCCATAGTCAGACCATCAGAAGGTCAGAATGTCACCCACATATTTGTACCCTCTTATTTATATCACCACCACCCCCTCATCCTCTGCTATGGAAATGCTCTTGGGCTGTATTGAGAGGTGTTGAAAGAAACAGTCTGGAGGTTATTTTATAGCCTTATGTCCCCACCAGCTGCTGTCTGCTCTCAAGATCAGAAGTAGCTCTACTTCTGGTTTCTTCTCTTATGGACACTGGAAATCTTATAAGTGACCTTTGCTCTGTCCCCACATTGGCCACTTGAAAGCTCGGACACAGAATCTGGGGCTGACCTGCGCTCGCTAACCCATTTAGTGGACCAACCTCAGATCTGATTCCATCTTTACCATCTTACCCTTATTTTCCCTTTGCCCCATTTTCCCTATTATTGCTTTATTTTAGCTTGCAAATTGTAGATCTTTAAAAGCTGATTTAACTCACCTAACACCTTTCAGCAATAGATAGGATATGAAGGTAACCCCCATTGACATGATCCCAGTTCTAGAACTGATTCCCTTCACATTGCTATGAGGTGATCTTTACCCCAAACCTGCACCTTTCCTGAAATCACAATGAGACCCGATCTTTGACTCCTGAGTCACAACCCTAGGATAACCTACCCCTCCCCTACCCCCTCCTTCCCAATCCTTCTTTACACAGAGGTGGAGGCTGAGGGACACAATGACAGGAGGGGGAAGAACGTGGCCTCCAGCCTCACTCCAGCCTCCCACCCTCCCAGGACCTCTACCACCAGTCCTACGAGTGTGTCTGTGTCCTCTTCGCCTCAGTCCCAGACTTCAAGGAGTTTTACTCCGAATCCAACATCAACCACGAGGGGCTGGAGTGTCTGCGACTGCTCAATGAGATTATTGCTGATTTTGATGAGGTGACAACCCCAAGGGTCCCCCACATCCTATGTTCAGGACCCTAGAATTCCCCACCAGTCCCTCCTCCTTAATACTTTGCTCTTCTGGCCATGAGGCCCACTCTGCCCTCTCGAGCCTTCCCAGCCCTCCCCTGATGCCCCAGCTCTGCCTTCTTCAGCAACTCTGTTCACAACCAACTCTCCCTCCTGCCACCATCCCTGACCGCACAACTGGTCCTTTAGCCTCCAAAGGCCTGGGGCTGGGCTTTGGGGAGAAAGGAGGGAGAGAGCAAGGGAGACTAGGGACACAGCCTCGTCTCTACACAGCTGCTGTCTAAGCCCAAGTTCAGTGGGGTGGAGAAGATCAAAACCATTGGCAGCACCTACATGGCGGCTACAGGCTTAAATGCCACTTCCGGACAGGATGCACAACAGGTACAGGATTCCTTCCTTACCTACCAACCCTCACCTGGGCTCTCATTGGTGGGTCCGTAAGTGGGCCTCATTCCTGTGCCCTATTGACCCATTCTCGTGGCTGGCCCATTGCCAGGATGCTGAGCGAAGCTGCAGCCACCTTGGCACCATGGTGGAATTTGCAGTGGCCCTTGGATCTAAGCTGGACGTTATCAACAAGCACTCATTCAACAACTTCCGCTTGCGTGTGGGTAAGGACCTTCCCTTGCTAGGGCAGTCTGGGACCTCCTCCTCATCTTCCCAAGCTCTCCATCCCCATATCCTCCATTAGCTGCTCCCAGCTCAAACCTGGACCTCCCTCCAGACTCACCCCTTGAGATGGAACATGAAACTGCTGGGCCAGGAGCTATGAGGTGCACCCACTCCCTTCCCCACACTCCTCCAGCCCCACACTCCTCTCTTCTAAGGCCCCCAGGCCCTTCTTCCTAGTTCCTCGAGCTTTTTCTTCTCCTCTCCCTCCTCAGATCTCCCCTACCTTTACCATATCTTGTCAGGGTTGAACCACGGACCTGTAGTGGCTGGAGTGATAGGGGCCCAGAAGCCACAATATGACATCTGGGGCAACACGGTGAATGTGGCCAGCCGAATGGAGAGTACAGGAGTCCTGGGCAAGATCCAAGTGAGGGAACCACTTTGGAGGCATGGGGGCAGTAAATATGGTTAGAACCATCCCCATACTCCTTCACCGTCCTCCAATTGCAGGTGACAGAGGAGACAGCCCGGGCCCTGCAGGCCTTGGGCTACACCTGCTACAGCAGGGGTGTTATCAAGGTCAAAGGCAAAGGGCAGCTGTGCACCTACTTCCTGAACACAGATTTGACACGAGCTGGACCTCCCTCAGCCACCCTAGGCTGAGACCCCACTTCCTACTCTTCATTTTGAAGATCCTCAATAAAGACACTGGTATGTCTGGAGCAAATTGATGTGAGAAGCTGCTGATGTAGCCTGTGGGATCACCTCCACTCCTCTCATCAGGACTGCTTTCTCCCAGGTCAAAATGAGTGTGTGTGTGTGTGTGTGTGTGTGTGTGCAAGCATGAGCGTGAGTGCATGGAGGGGGATGATTCTTTTTCACAAGCTCAGGAAGAGAATTGCCTCAGCTTCCCTGCATGTCTGCCAGCCAACCCGATTTCAGTATTTTATAAACCTTGAAAGTATGAAGAATTTTAGCTACATGACTCAAAACAAGGATTTGTCCTTTCCTTCTCCCCACGCACGAGTATTGGAAGGGATCTCTAGGAAGAATGTCATTTGGCCTTTATTCATTCATATTATGTGCTGACTATTATCAGCTCTTATTATGGGCTTACTATGCAGCATGGGTGAGAGGCCTTGGAAATAATCTCTTAGGTCCCTCCCCGTTTCAGCTGCTGTTCTAACATGACCCACAGTGTTTTCCATTGAGGACCTGTAGACAGTTTTGGGGTTCTCCTGTTCTCGGACCCCTCAGATGTCCCTTTGCTTCCTTCTGCACCCTTCTTCTCAGATGCCGATATTATGTGGGTCTTGAAGCATCCACGGTTCATTCCCCTGCTGGGAATTTTGGGGTCCATGAGGAATACCCTAGCTTGACACCCTAGCTTTGTTGCAAATGTTTTGCAACAAAACAGAAGTATGGCTTTTTGGGTTTTCTCCTAATTGCTCTTTCTTTTCTTATGGGAAAGATTAAAAAGCCACTGCCACTGCTGCTACCATCTTCCTAAAATGCTGTCAAAGCAGAGGCTCTCTAAGACAACAGCCATTCCCTGGAAAGAATGACTCATCCCTCTGCCCGTTGGGGGATCTTCATTTCCTAAGCACGACCACAGTCACACAGCACCCTCAGCCCCACCCTGTGCCAGAGCGCGTTTGCGGGGCTGGCTAAATGCTGATGTGAATCCTAGGGGACAGGATCCGCTGACTTGGTTCTCAAGTGAGGCCTTTTTGGGAGATGGAGGGAAGAAACCCAGTCCCTTCAAAACCTACCCCTGAGAGGATGAAGGTTAATGGCAGGAAGTTGGAGTCATGCCAACAATGATAACTATCACTGGCTTGAGAGTAGATGTCCCAGAGCAGTGCTCAGTTTTCTCAGAAAGCCGGATGAGTCAAGGAATCTGGAGTGATGAGCCTGCATGGGTGGCCTTCCTTGGTCAGCCCCTTCAGGAATCTGCAAACCTGTGTTCTAAGTATGATCCTCAGGCTACCTGCCTCCGAATGGCACAGGGGGAGTTGATTTCTATGTCTGTCTTTGTGTCCCTTCAAAAATTGAAAATCATGGGGAACTAAAGGATGCGCCTCTCCACTGTGGAAATGGACCACCATTTTGACACCCAGGAGCACCCCAATTCCCCATAATATACATGCCACACACACACACAGGGTTAGCCCAATTTCAAACTTCAATTTTAATTGCAGAGCTGCCCAGGGGAGCCTGGGTTTCATTGTGCCCTTAGTTGTCTCTCCCCGCCCTCTTCCTCTCCACCTCCACATGACGTGCAGAATTGGGTCAGGCCAGAGTGGGGGCATTCCCCCAGGAGGAAAGCAAGCATTCTTCCACCACCACCACTCCCCAGGCCTGGTTGAATTCGCTTCACTGGAGAGGATCGGTGGAGACAGTGACGCTCTCAGCTGCGCTAGGCTCAGGAGGGGTGGGGGCGCCCCTCATCGTCTGGCCCAGGGTGACCCCGTGTCGGGTACTGGACGCCTCAGAGCCGGTGGCTTCCAACAGCTTGGCCATGAAGCCTAAGCCGGCTGAACGAAGCAGGCCGCCTCCTGCGCACGCGTAGAGCAGGGGGTTCACGCTACTGCTCAGGAAGGCCAGTGCGATGAGCACATAGCGGGCAAAGCGCAGCCGCTTTCCCACGGGCCCCACCCCTGCCTCCATGCCGGCGAGCGCACGGCCAGCCTCAGCCAGGTTCACTAGGTGGTAGGGCAGCCAGAAAGCTGTGAACGCCAGGATGATGAGCACCACCAGGCGACCAGTGCGGCGGCTGCGGCGGAAGCGCCGGGCCCTCAGCCTGCGCCCGATGTCTGAGTAGCTGGCCACCACAGCCAGGAAGGGCAGCAGGAAGCCGGTGAAGACCTCGAAGAGCAGATGGAAGGCCATGTGACTTTTGCTAGGGTATTGCGTGAAGCAGATCAGGGTCCTGTTTTTCTCTACCACCGTGCGGTATACGATGACGGGCGTGGCCAGCAGTAACGACATCACCCAGATGGCTGCCAGCAACCGCCAGGCAAATGCCTTGGTACGCAGCTTCTGGGACACAAAGGGAAGGGCCACCGCCAGTGAGCGGTCCAGGCTCATGGCCGTGATAAGCAGAACGCTGGCATACATACTGACTCCGCAAACATAGTAGGACAGGCGGCAGCCAGCCACTCCAAAAATCCAGGTGCCTCGGGCCAGGAAGTGGAGGAAAAAGGGGGCAGTGAGCAATACGGCCAAGTCAGCCAGGGCCAAGTTCAGCACCAACAGGGCAGTGACAGAGCGCTTTCGCATCTTTACCAGGATGCTCCATGCCACAAAGCTGTTGCCAGGGAGCCCCACAGCCAGAGCCACTGACAGTAGGATGATAGCCAACAGAGAGATGAACACGGTGCCTTGCGAGGAAGGTGTTGCAGGAGTTGTAGTGTTCGCGGCCATTGCAAGGATCTGGAGGTTGAGGTGGACATGTGCATGAGGGTAGGGGTACAAGGGTTTCCTGGCACCCTGGACACACACACATAGCCTGAATCCTCTAGTCTCTCTCCAAATCAGCAACATCAGGTGCACCTTTGCAAATAGACTACCCTCATCATTGTCAATTGACCTGTCTTAGGGGATCTGGCTGAGAAGGAAGACTAGTTTCCTAACTGGGCCACTAATTTCCTTCCTGCGCATAGACCCAATTGCAAAATACACAGTAACAGCAGCAGTAGCATTTCTAGATCCTTTCAGCCTCTTTTCCTTAGGAGACCCTCAAACCCAGAGCCAAAGAGGGGCGGGGGGCGGTGAACTTCCTTACCAATGCTGCACCTTTCAAAAAGCTAACTCCTCTGTCCCTTGCCAGGTCCTTAGCCCCCTCAGTCCCAATTGATGTCATCCAATTCCTTACCCACTCTCCCCAGAGATGCTCAGGGTCCACCAGGAATAACAGGGATGGGAGGGAGTTCATGGAAAGAAGAGAAGTACAATTCCTCCCAAGTCCTTTTACCACTGGTCAGGCTCTCTTCAGAAATTCCTCTGTACCTTCTCTCATGGCTGCACCCTGCCCCTCCACCACCTCCTCTACTCCCAAGATTCTTACTTACAGGCTTTGCTGGGCACTGGTTGGAAGCTGGTGATAATCCTAGGGTCAGAGCAGAGTGGTGTAGCCTATCCCCAGACCTGTCTCAGTGCCAGGGATCTAGCGCCAAGTCTGGATGCTGTCGGCTAGATCAGCCAGAGAGGAAGTACCACAGAACAGGGGAGGGGGAAGATACATCTTGAGGGTGGGGCTGAAACTCCTACCCCCTCCCTTCAGTAGAAGGTGGGATATTCTTTGTGTTCCAAAGAGGGCAGCAGGGAGGAGGACCCTCAGGGGTGGGACCAGATGAGAAGACCCCTTGAAGGGGCAGTGAGAGAGAAAAGAAGGGTGCAGGAGTGAGTAGACTGGGGCGTGGCCTCATATTCAGGTCTAGACTGGATAACTGAACAGAGTAATAAATTGTGTCATATAGGAGGAGGAGGGAGGGAAGCCAGAGAGAGGAAATGGGCTCAGATTGAGAGGGCAGAATATATTTTGTGTGAACAAGTAGATTTTTAGATTAATAGTAAATGCAGTTTAGAGCTGTGGTTAGGTTTGAGGTTTGGGTTATGAAATCATGACTTAAAGAGGTCAGCAAGCTGTCCTTGGCTTGGGTTCAAGTATGAGTGGAGTTGGGGGGAGAAGTCCCTCTTCCAGCAACCCAGGCCCTCACCTCATTTAGAAGGATTGTCTCCACTCCACGTTAATCAATATTCCCTTCTCTTGGTAGAAGACAGAGTCTAAAGGGTCTCCTTACTATCACACAGAATGTCAATTTCTTCCTCTTCCCCCAACCGCTTGCCTTGTGCTTGCCCATGTGGCTACGCTGACACACAAGTTTGGATTTAAGATCTGGGCACTGGGCAAGAAGGTCAGCACCACCTTTTTCCTACCTTCCCACAGCCTACTGCCCCGTCCCACCTCCCACACACAAAAGAAGTAGAGGCTGAGCATAGGGAACAGGAATGAGGGAGTGGGGACGGCGTTGCTCCATGCCTGCCCTGCCAAGAGGGGAAACCAGGGCTGTGGAGAGGGAAACCGCCCCTCAAAGGGGTCACTCTTCCCTTTCCTCCTTTTCGTGAACTCTCCTGCAGAAGCTAAGAACTGGAAAGTCTTTCCTTCAACCTGACCCCCTGCTCCCCTTCCAACTCTGTCACTCAGGAAGTCTGCAGAGTGTGATGGTGCCTCCCACTTTCTCTGCTTTGAGAAAAGCCAAAGCGGAGTTCACCCAACAGCCGTCAGGTAGAGGATATGATGAAAAGAAATGGTCTGAAACCACAGCAAGCAGGCAGGGTTGAGAAAGGGCTTTGACCACAGACAGCGTGTGAGACAGGGAATATGTCAGATCAAGTTAGTGACCCTCTCCCCCAGTTCATGAAGACAGGAAGAAGCCTCCGCAGTCAATGTATCAGTATAGAAGCTTCTGACGCAAAGCTCTGGGGTCAATCAGAGCCCCCTTCTGACACCAAGTGGACTGTCTTTGCTTCCTCTCCCAGGCTGCTCCCCACATACTTCTCTGTCAGTGGCCTTTCGTCCTCCACCCCAGGCTAGACACTGCAAGCGTACCAGCCCCCAAGTCCAGAGCTCCACCCCCAACCCGTTTTGGTGGCGCTGCTCTGACCCTGACCCTGAGGACACGGTTTCCTTTGCTCTCTCTTGGCCTCTGCCCGGGCGGTGTGAACAGTCACTAAAGCAGAACCTGGGGTAATGGTCAGATTGACCACAACTCAGATAACCAACCATCTGTTTCCCAGGGACTGAGGGGACTGGCATAAGAGACTTCCACTGCTAAAACTGGGGCAGTCCTGGGCAAACCAGGTTGAGTTAGTCACCGTAGTGACCACATGTGTGTGCACATGGATGTCCCCTGAAAAGAATCCCATCTTGCTTCCCCAAACCCAAAACTGTCAGGAGCCAGAACAGTTTTGAGGCCTAGATGGAAAGAGATTCCAAAAGATGGGGGCTGGGAAGTACTGGGGAGCGCAGGCAAGGTACAGCTAGCAGTCTTGGGAGGAGTCAAGACTTCACAGAGAGGAAAAGGAGAGAGGAGAGGCGGCACCTCCCTGAAAAACCCTTCCTGTCCTCCAAATATCCACACCATTCCTCACACTCCCGCATCCCCAACCCCCAAACACCCTCTGGGTGAGTGAGTGCCTGCTCCTGGGCTCCGTTTTGAGACAGGTGACCTTTGCGGGGAGAGCTAGATTCAGAGGGGAAGATAAGTCTCAGGCTCCCAGGACCCCTGCCCCTCTATGCCAACCACCAGACAGACAGAAAATCTTTCCTTTCAGACTCCACAGATTGACTTTCACTTTCCGGAGCCAGTTTCCTCTCACTTGGCTCTTAAAACCCTAGAGAATGGACCCCATCCCCAACCCACATCCAAGCACCCACACCTTTCCTTCCTCTTTCTCCCTTTATTTACAGAGTGTTTGTATGGGTTGGCCTGAGGGAAGCAGGCCACCTGGGCTGGAAAGGACAGGTCAAGATGCCACTGAAGGCTAGCCCTGCCCAAACTTGGCCTGACCCAGCGAGGAAGCCAGGTGGCTTCCTTGCAATTCAGGCGTGCTGAGCCACCAGGGAGAGCACACTTAAGCCATGGTGTAATGGCTGCACAACGTCTTTCACAATATGTCCTGGCAACAAGTTAGCAGCGTTGGCACATGGGCACATGCCAGCGTGCAAGTGCACACATTCATTAACATGAACCATCACCCCACGCAATCCCTCAGTTTGGAGGAAACTGGGACTGCTCCAGGCGCATAATTCTGCCTCGACAGATCCAAACTAGTCTGAGAATTCCCAAACGCTCAGGAGTGGTTCTCTGAGTTCTGAGGGGTGACTGAAGGGGATAAGGAAGAACAGGATTTGGTGTCAACGGTCCCATTTCTGACTCTCCTTTGCCACCCCGCCCCCCGGGTCTCCATTGCCGCGAACTTGCCCCACCACTTTGAGTCGAGGGGTAGCTCGGAGCTCCAAGGTCCCCTCCCTAGAGCGGCCGCCCCCTCGGGCCTCTCCGGATCCCTCAAAGAGCCGCGTGAGAAAGCTGGGACCTGCGCGGGGCAGCAGATCCCCGGCAGTGAACAAGTAGAGCACTGGGTTGATGCTGGAGCTGAAGAAGGCCAAAGCCGTAGTTCCCGCTCGCGCAGCCTGGCCTGCGCCGCCCAGCTTCGCCAGGGTCCCTTCGGGTGGGGCCAGCGCGGCCACCGCCTGCACGACGTTGACCACGTGGTAGGGGGTCCAGAGCAAACCGAAGGCGAGCACGATGGCGCTCACCAGTCGGCCCACCCGCGTGCCGTGCCGCCCGGAGCCCCAGCGGGCGCCCCGCAGCCGTGCCAGCGTCACGCTATAGCAGCCGAGCACCAGCCCGAAGGGCAGTACGAAAGCAGTCAGAGTCTCCAGGCTCAGGTGGATGGCGGTGTGGGCCCGCGACGGGTGGCACAGCTGGCACAGGCTGTCCCCCCAGAGGTGGCGGTAGACGGCGGCTGGGGCGGCGAGCAACAGAGCAGTCAGCCAGACGGCAAGCAGCAGGTGGCGGGCCAGGGCTGGGCTACGCAACCGGGGCGTCAGGAAAGGGCGGGTGACGGCGAGGCAGCGCTGCAGGCTGAGCAGGCTGGTGAGCAAGACGCTGGCGTACATGCTGAGCGCGCACACGTAGTACACGGCCTTGCAGCCCGCCTGGCCCAGCGGCCACGCCTGCTTCACCAGAAAGGCCACGAAAAGCGGCGTGAGCAGCAGCACCACGCCGTCGGCCAGCGCCAGGTGCAGCACGAGAGTGGCCGCCAGCGGTCGCCCCCGTGCAGGCCTCCAGCACGCCAAGCTCCACACTACAAAACCATTGCCGGGCAGTCCCAGCAGCGCTGCCAGCAGCAGGAAGGCGGTGCCTGTGGCCCGTGAAGCCGGGGAGCTCAGCAGCGTCTCGTTCCCCGGAGGACGGTAGCAGTCTGTCATCCTGCTGCACCTACAGGGGGATGGAAAGAGCCATAGAGCACAATCAGGAGGTGGGGTAAAAACCCCCTGGTGCCAAGTGAGAAGGAACTGTACCTTCTCCCACTTCGCTGCTGCAGCCTGCCTCACTTCTCTCTGGGAACCTTGACTTCCTCAGGGACCCCAACCCCAACTCAAACACTTCTTCTTGGAACCCAGATCGTCGGCTCTCAGTCAGCCAACCTACCCAGCGCTCATTCTCAGGCTGTCAGCACCTCCACCTCCACTCCTATACCCTTCTTTATCCAGCCCCATTCTTTATACCTCAGGACAAAAGTGAGTGGTGGGGAGTAAAGGCACTTGGGCAGATCTACTTACCAAGCCGGGAGCTAGCAGGGCGCGGGGCCTGCAAAGGGCCTGGGGAGGCTGAAAGGTAAAGCAGCAACGAGCTAGGTGCCTACTCTTGTCCTGTGCCTGTTCAGTTTGCAGAGGGTGAGGCGAGAGTAGGGAGAGACAAGGTGGGGCCTTTCTTGGGGCCCCTCCCTCACCCTACTCCTTCTCATCACTAACACGTCCAGGCTTGTGAGGTACGGCCTCCCAGGCAACAGGAAAAGCTGAAGGGGCACAGCAGAGAAGGTTCCCTGGTCATGTGAGTGAGTGAGTACAGACCGCTGAATCCTGACCCCCAGCTCTGGTCCCAACCCTCCCAACCCTGCAACCCTATGCTTTCTGGACTCTCTGGTCTTTGCTCAGCAGAGAATGTGACCCAAACTACTCACTTCCCCTGCTGCTCTAGGCTCCTGACCCTGCTGAGTCTCCCTTCCCCTCAGCTTCCTACCTGCCCCTCTCATCTCTTGCCTTGGGCCCTGCCCCGGTCATCCCATCCTCAGATCTCTCCCTGGGTTGTCGATGACAGCTTTCAGGGAATGCATGGAGGTGTAAGGGGCGTATCACCTGCCTGAGGAGTGACACCACAGAACCATGAAAAGACCGCTTTACTAGGCTGCACCAGGATAAAAGACAAGAAACAAAGGAAGACATGCTGAAAAGAAGCTTCTCTGAGTGGAGAGGTCAGGCAAAGATTAGAAACGAAGAAACTGGAGGGGACCTGGTAAATTGATAAAGTCAAAGGAAGGGGGAAAAACTCCGTCAGTCAACAGCCAGAACTGGGGGTTCCTTGGGGGCCAGGACACCAATATCATCTCCACTTGGATTCCTTCCAAAGCAGAGCCTGAGTTAAGGGAATGGGTACAGGTAATCTTACAGTAGGGAGATCAGCTTGAGAAGCAGGAGTGAGAGCAGAAGAAAGAGAAGAGGAAAGCCAATGAGAGTGTTACGGAGCTCCTTCATAGCTGTCAGGAACGTCTAAGAAGTGCAGAGAATGCCTTCCAGAAAGAGAAGGCACTGACACTCTTATACACACTTGTAGCCTACACTTGTCAGATTGCTGACTGGACTGCCAATGCTTCAGACAAGACTTCTAGGCAGGAAAGCAGCGGGATCTGCAGTCACGTGAGTTCATTGCCAGTGAGAGTCTAAGCTTCCACACAACTGTCCATCACAACTGCAGCTGAAATCAGAGATGGACCACCAAAAGCTGAAGTCCTGATGTCATCAAAGAACTCCTTCCCCTTTCACATGGACTTCATGCCTATTAAGGGGCCAAAGGGGGAAGGTGAGAGAGAAAGTGACTAATCCAGTGTGGCCGAAGCAGGCAGTTCTGCAGCATTAAACGGAAGAAATGTTGAGCCAACTGCTTCCTCTAGACCATGAAAGAAAGCAGGAAAGCAGCCAGAGTCCCAGACACAATCCTGGTGACCCACGGATTTGGACCCATCCTTTTCTCGCACCCCGCCCAGACACACCGCCTCACCTCCCATTTCCCCAAGCCCTGCCCTTGATCCCTTCCTCAACCCAGCCTCCCTTTTCCTAAAGCTGCAGTTCATGGATTTTTCAGTAGGTGGCAGCATGTACAGAACAAATCACATAATGCAGCTACTGTACCTAGAAATTCCCTCCAGAAAAACACCAGAGGTCACATTCCACCCTCTTATAAATAGTTCCCATTTACCTCACATCACACGCTGCCACCGGAGACAGACCCACACAAAGCTTTCTTGGCTTTTGCCTGGCAAGTTTGGGCCTTAACCTTGCCTCCAGGACCCCATCGAGGCCCCTCCTCTTCTCCCTCCCCTTGGACTTTGCCCTTCTTCCAGGGCCAGGCAGGGGGCCAGAGTCCGGGCTTGACTCATCCCCTACCTCACTGGGGCTGAGGTCCCAGCTCTGTAAGAGACATCATCACCGTTTTGGCCCAGCACGGCAGAGAACCACCCAGCCCAGATCGTCCCTTCTTCCCTCCACCATGGAGTACCTCTCTGTCCTGAATCCCAGCAGCCTACTCAGGTGATTACTCATCTTCCTCTCCACTCTCCGACTCTAGGGGTAGGAGCGGGGCAACAAAACTCCATTCAGCCCCTAGGAAACTTATGAATCTGTACCCCTTCCCTTCTGCACTCCTACTTTCCACAGTGGGCTTGTCCAGTTTCTGAACCACCACCATTCACCTCCACCCCATGGTCTTTCCCTCTCCCCCTAAACTCCTTGAATCCCTTCTTCCCTGACTCTCCAGCTACCCCACCCCCATCATCCCCATTATACTCAGCAAATCCCTTATTTCTTCTTGACCTTTTTTCCAAACTACCAGGTCAGTATCAAATATGAGCTCTGAGTTGGGCCGTAGGGTCTGGACCTCAACTTCACCACCCCAGAGACCTTTCCGTGTCTGTGATCACAAGCGGACCACCCGGAAAGGTCTGACAGCTGCCACCCGAAAAGAACTGCTAGACAAGGTGAGTGAGCCAAGCCCCTGGGTTCCTATCACAGGGGCAGCCAAGGGGCTCGAGAAGAGAGAGAACCTGGAATGACCAGCAGAAAGGGTTGAGGGCTGAGGTTGCACAGTGCCGTTCCCTCTGATAACTAAAGGGGGGCGGGGCGGCAGGGCAGTAATGATCCCTACTATATTTGGGTCAACCTGTTTTTTCCCCCAAGGAGTAGGCTTTTCTTTGGGGATAGGGGAAGTAGATAGAGGGGGTTGAAGAGACAGAATTTAGAAGTCAGTATGGCATGGCAATTTGTGTAACAAATTAAGTTCAAATCCTGATTCTGCCACTTCCTAGTGTCAAATCTTGGGAAGTTATTTAACCTGTCAAAATGTCAATTTCTTCATCTATAAAAGGGGAATAATAATACACCTTCTTGGGTGGTTGAAAGAAGTAAAAGAGGATAATGTATGTAAAGTGCTACATAGATACCTGGCACTAGTGAAGCCTCAAAAGACTGTCATTACTGAAGACAGTTGTGGAGAACTCTGGAGGGTCGGGGAGAGCAAGGCGTGACACTAGCGACAAGAGTCCATCATGTTAGGGCCCGTCAGCATAATGCCTTACACCTCTAGCCTGTGCCCACTACCAAAGGGTGGACTTCAAGAGAACCTAGCTAGCATTTTCTTTTTTAATCCTCACCCGAGGAAACATTTATTGATTTTAGAGAGGGGGTGGGGGAAGGGGGAGAGAAAGAAATATTGATGTGAGAAACATCCAACCCAAGCGTGTACCCTGACCGCAGATCAAACCCGCAACCTTTTGGTGTACGGGATAACGCTCGAACCACCTGGCCAGGGTACTTGTTAGCTTTCAATTCCAAACCAGGAGTGGCTTGGAGGAAAGCAGGGGGAGATAACAATGACATGGTAGGAGCAAAGCAGGAGTAAATAGGACAAAAAAGATCAGCTCCTGGTGAGGGTCCCCCAACAAAAGGACACTGAGACCTGGAGCCGTCTGAAGGGATGGCAAAGCACCAGGAGCAGGAAGGGGCACGGGACAGAGTCTGCTGTTTCCCTCCTGCTTCACCGCTGGGCAGGCGCTGGAGACCCTGCCGCTGAGTGGGGTGCCAACCCTGGTGCTGGAGGAGGATGGGACCGCTGTGGAGAGCGAAGACTTCTTCCAGCTGTTGGAGGATGACACATGCCTGATGGTGCTGGAGTGTGGGCAGAGCTGGCGTCCCAGCAGGGTGAGAGCCTTGTACTGGGGCCACTATAGGCCACCAGTCCCTTATGTCTCCCCAGTCTCTTCTCTTGCTTAATCCTGGGAGGCAGGGGTGACGAGAGAGGTAAGGGTTTATCATGGACACCTTACAGTGGACTAACAGTCCAGGCAAGGGTGGTTCTGTCCCACTACTGGTGGGGATTAATGGTGGGTGTCAGCAGGTGAGGGTCCATTGCACTCATGGGGTGCTCTACAGAACGGGGTGCTGTCATATGGCCTGGGCCGGGAGAAGCCCAAGCACAGCAAGGACATCGCCCGCATCACCTTTGATGTGTACAAGCAAAACCCTCGAGACCTCTTCGGGAGCCTGAACGTCAAGGCCACATTCTATGGGCTCTACTCCATGAGCTGTGACATTCAAGGACTCGGCCCAAAGAAAGTACTCAGGTCAGAGACCAACATGTTCTACTTACCCATCCCTACAGTTGCAGTCCCGCAAGTCCTTCTCCGGCACCCACCTACCCCATTAGCTCTCCCTTGTTGAGAGCCCCCAGATCCCAGCTCTACGGCTTCCTCCCGGCCATCTGACTGCCTCTTGTCTCTGCCCTTCAGGGAGCTCCTCCGATGGATCTCCACACTGCTGCGAGGCGTGGGCCATGTGCTGCTGGGAGTTTCCTCCACCCTTCGCCATGTAGTGGAAGGGGCTGCGCAGTGGCAGCAGCAGGGTCACCTTCATCCCTACTGAGAAGGGGCTGGGAGCTGCTGCCCCTAGACTCATTCCAAGAGACAGCTGTCAGGACTGTGACATTAAGCTTGGGGACCTGCAGACAGTGCAGACTAGGTAACTCACCTGGTTTCCCCACTGTCTTCTGACCCCATCAGCACAATGCCTTTCACCGCTAGCCTATTCCCACTCCTGAAGAATGATGTCCCTTCCTAGCCATCTTTTCAGCCTGCCACCTACCCTGAAAGGCCACAAGCTTCTCCCAGGCATCTTGATACCATCCTGACTGCTGCTACCTCTAGATGTTCTTACAACTTCTCTCCCTGAGCTCCCCAGTGCAGTCAAGACAGCCCTCTTGGACTTTACCTTGAGATCTCTATTTCTTCGCACCCTTCCCAAGAATAACAAAGACATTGCCAATAAAAATATAAAAATGTTTACCAATAAGACTTTTGACTTTGATGACACCAATTTAAATTAGTAAGGGGACAGGGTGGACACTTCGTTTCTTCCTCCCCCATCAACACCCACTCCTCAGATCCCAAGGCCTCAGTCTTCAAGAATTGAGTTCAAAACCCGCCTCCGCTTGGCCACCGCTCCCTGCTGCTGTTCCCAAGCCTCTCGGCGCTTCAGGAAAGTAGTCAGGGCCACATTTCGTGCCACATGGTGGCCAAAAGGGTCTTTTATCAGCTCCTGATCCCGCTCCCCTGCAAAGGGAACCATTTGTGTTCAGTATCAGAACATAGTCACCACCCATGCTCGAAGAGACTCTACCCGGAGTGAAGATCCCTCCGTTGTCCCTGGACTCTGGGCCTGCCTTGGGATGGAGTTAACCCCTCACTCTCCAAAGAACAAGATGGGAGGAGGGGTGGGAGCGCGGGGCTGCACAATCAGCAGAGGGGAAGGGGAGGGCAGACTACTAAGCACCATGGCCAAGATCACCCTTTGGAACTGAAGTCTGCTGCATTGAAATCCATCCCCCAGCCACCCGCCATTGGGAGTAAAGAAAGGGAAAGTCTGCAGAGGTCAGAGGGACATGCGGGCGCTCACCCAGCTCAGCAGCAATTTCCTTCCGGGCCCCCAAGGTTGCTCCGCCCCAGATGGCGTCTAGCACACGGCTGCCATGGCGACTGCAAGCCAAAGCCACATATTGACCCTGCATTGAGACAAGCAAGGCAGGTCCCTCTAGGGCAGTCCATGAAAATGTGTCGGGGAGGGCAGGGGGGAATGAAGCTTCAGAAGTTCAGAGGCTGAGTCGAAAGAGTCCGGGCAAAGCATATCCTCCCTGACTCTGAAGAACAGCTCCGGGGGAAGCTCATGTTCTCTGTATGGAAAATGGGGAGGAATCAAAGCAGAAGCCAGAAGTCTAACCTTTAGGGTCTTGAGCACACGGCGGCGCTGCTTGCGCGTCACAGAAGGGCTGGTCAGGACGGCATCGAGCACATGGGAGCCGGCAGGGCTTTGGGCCAGAGTCAGAAGCTGTGGTCCCGTCAAGGCACCCAGACTTTGAAGTACAAGGCCAGGAGTGGAGAAGTGCAACAGATGCTGAAGCAGTAAAGATCCAAGGACTGTCACGTCCCCCAGGGCCCTGGCTGTGGCCATTTCAATCTGAGGACACAGACAGAAAATCAGGAGGCAGCCACCAAACTGCTACATCCACTTGGAGGAAGCCAGAAATCTCGCCACCCTCACCTCAGTGGTGAGAGGTTTCCTAAGCCTCCCTGGGCCTCCCTAGGTCCCCAATCAATCACCGGCTTGGCCTCTCCCCTACCTTACCTGGTGCTCCGCAGGCACTGACCCCTCCTTCTCCACCAGTCCATAGTATACCTCATAAGCCATTAAAGTGGCAAAGAGGGGTACACAGGCCACCTGCCGAGAAGAAGGCTCTGCACAGTGGAATGCCTAGGTGAGAAGACAAAACATAATGAACCTGAGAACCAACTTTAACCCTGACTTTGTAGACAAGGAAAAACATTCAGGAATAGTGAGAATGCCTAAGGCCACAGGAATGTAAATGGCATGAGGACAGGAGCTCATCTGCCCTGATGTATCCCCAGCTTCTATACATGTAACAGGGCTCAATAAATATTTATTCTTTAAATAAACTTCTCTCTTTGTTCTGGGAGACAATTTCCATTCTAGGACTATGAGATGGCTTTGGCCTCATTCTCCCGTTAGCTGTGAACTCCCTGGGCATTAAATCTCTTGAGTCCAAATATACAATGGCTAAAGATTTGATAAGTCCTAAGAGGTAGTATGTAAAGGGATGGCACAAATGGGTTGCAGGTTACACACACTCACCTCTAACAACAGCTGCAGGACCTGGGCTTGGTGGGTCCCAACTCTGCGGCAGGCCCCCACCAGGGCAACGACTACCCCTGGGTGACCCTGTGCCAGTACTGCTTCCAGGGCAGGGCTCAGTTCCTCAAACATGGGGGACAGCTAAGGGGAGACATGAAATAAAGAATCCCTGGCATCCTGGTAACTATGGACTAAGTTATTCAAAGAAATATTTCTGCCAAAAACAACTAAAAGTACTAGATAAAACCTAAAAGCATTGCCAATACAGGACTTTGGTTTGGCTGGAAAAGAAAGGTCCAGGACAAGGGGGCCGTCTTAGAGGAGCTGCTTCACATGGGGAGAGGACTTTAAATGACCATATTCTCAGAGTAAAGGAGAACTAGGCCCAAACCTGACCTTCCGCCCTAACTCCCAACACATGACACCCCAGGGAAGCATGCCCTGACACTAAACAGCAAAGGAAAAGAGAAGCTGTGGCAACAGTTCCAGTCCTCCTTTGGTTTTGTAGTCAAGTACCCAGTCTGGGTGGACCACGGAACCTCAATCTGCTAACCTGGATTAAGCCAGTCTCCTGCTGACACTGGCATTTGAGTGAAACCAAAGCAAATCCTTTCCGGGAAGAAGGCACCTCCACTCTAAGCTCTGGGAAACCCCCAGGAATACTTTTTCAAGGGGAACAGCCAGCACACAGTCAGAGATACGAGAGGGGCACACCATAAAGTAAGGCCCAATGAACAAGAACAAATGAAAACAGCAGCATACAGAAAAAGACCCAGGCAAGTGCCCGGCTTACCAGCTCAGGGGTAGTGACGGCATCTAGTAAGCGCTGTAAAGGGAAGTTGGCAATAGGATGTGCAGCCAGGGCCTGCAGCTGCCCTTGGAAGTGATCCTCAAAAAGGCTCTGCAGCCTTGCGGGCTCCAACACCAGCAGCACCTGCTCCAGGAGTCTGGAGCTCGTCTGATCCCGCAGAAATAGCAGTAGGGGGCTGGAGACAAGGAGAAGGTAGTCCTCACTCCATCCAAAATACCTATATCACCTCATCCATTTCACATAGCCCCATCATCCCTGATTAATCTTGAGGCCCTGACCATACCTGCCACCTGCTGAAGAATTGCGGTTACTCAGGTAGTCAAGGACAGCATTACAGAGGTGGGCGCAGAACTGGGGCAGTTTGCGGTGTGAGATCTGTAAGGCCACTTGAAAGCAGAAGCTGGAGATCTTGTCAGTGATAAACACTGGGGAAAGAGCACAAATAATAAAAGCAACTTTCCCAAAATCCAGACGACTCATACAACCTCAGACAACAAGGTACAAGGGACCATGGACAAAGGGTCTACAGAGAATCTTTGAAACACCAAACCAGGCCAGATTTGAAAAGAAGGCTGATCCAAATAAGGGCCTTGTTTGAAGATAATCACCTCCAGAAAAACAGATCCTAGGTCCTCCTCCTATTTCTCTCCTTACCAGCGATGTCTTTCAGAAAGCAGGAGCTCAGGTCCTGAAGACAATTCAAGAAGGATTCAGGAACCTTGAAATCGATTGGTTTACATTCCCGAGTTGGGGCTTTTCGTGCTTCTGAAGGAAGATCAAGAATGTGTGTAGTGGTGAGATCACAAACTATCATCCAGGAGGGAGAAGAATTCCGAAGGTTTTCAGCCTTTTTCATCTCATGGCACACAAACTAATTACTAAAATTCTGCGGTACACCAAAAAATATATTTTTGCCAGTCTGACAAAAAATAGGTATAACTTTGATTCATTCACACTGGATAGCTACTGTGTTGGCTGTTAGCATTTTTTAATTTGACAATCTAAGGGAAAAGAGGTCAGTGCCCCTGACTAAATAGTCAGGTATTGCACGTTTTAAAAATTCTTGTGGCACAAGTGTGTCACAGCACACCAATTGAAAATCACTGCCATAGATGAACAAGGATTCAGCTTAGAGTGCAGAACACAACTGAATAACTCTTCTCATCTAGATGACTACATTGAAACTACATTTGTTTTAATTTTTCTAAGAAACTTCCACCAGCTCCCCCATGGTGCATCATGATAGTCCAAACTCCTCAACCAGGAAATCTAGATGTTCCAAAATCAGGCCTTATCTAAATTTTCTAACCTTATTTCCCAGGGTTTTTAAAAATGTAGGTCACAGCCTGTGAGGGCATCATGAAATCAATTTAGCGGATCTCAACCAGCACCTTTTTAATATAACAGAATTTTAAACAGGAAAGAAAGTATCAGAGTAGGTTGTATGTAGTAAGGGTATTATTTCCTGATCTTTTGCTTGAATCCGGTATGTGTATAAATACAAATGTACATTGAGTCATGTTTAGCTTTCCCTAAACACACCTTATGTCAGGGCCTCTGTGCACACTAAAATTTGGCCGGCTAAGCCCTGTCCTCATTTCCCTGCTAATTTTTCAAGGTCATAAAAAAATCACTCTTCTGCTTACTCTCTCCTTCTGACCTTCCTAAACTCTCATTTCCTCTAAGTCAACTTCCCTCTCTTGTCATACTTACCGGGTGACTGGGAGCCACGGGGTCTGGCTCTCTCAGACTCCAGAAGAGTCCCTCCTAACACCTGCAGCAGAGTTCTGACCACGAAGCTGCCATGTGTGTCTCCACAGTAGAAAAGAAAATCATCACACACCTCAGAGGCTAGTCCCAGGACCAGCTCCTGCAGGGTGTCCAAGGGATGATCCTTCCCACCCTCCTCCACCACCTCTTCCTCCTCCACAGGGCTCCCCAACAATCGAGGCAGCTGTAGCAAAGCACTTTGCAATACATGGACCCCGCATCGATGACAGGCCACAAAGCCCAAATTAGAGCGCAGAACTGCCAATACTCGACACAGAGGTTTCAGGGGGCTGAACCCCAACAGTTCCTGCAGCATCTCGCTGCCAGTCCTGTTTGTGGCCAAGGCGAGGGCCTGAGCCTCCACTTCCTTCAAGACATTGTGCACCATCAGCTCTAGAAAGACAAGGAAAGAAAGATTTTAAAGAGACTGAGAGGAGGATAAGGTTATGTTCCATCACTTAACCAACGGGAGTGAGGAAGAGGACACGGGAATGAAACTTAAGTCCCCACGCCCTGGGAACCCACGAAAATTTCCTTGCCTGTACTGGATTTGATAGTCAACAAGTCCTTCTCTTGGTCCCACCCGAAAGGTCCTCCCTACCTCGTTCTTCCCCGGTCTCCGGGGCCTCTTTCAGCGCCGTCAGCGCCCGGCGGAAATACCCCAGCGCTTCGGGGCTCAGGTGAGGGTGCGCGTCTACGGGCGGCTCCGAGCGCCCCTCCGGAGGCGGGCTGAGCTGTCGCGGATGGCCTGATGCGGGGCGCCCCGACCCCTTGGCCCCGCGCCTTCGTTTGCTGCCAGCTGGGAACCGGCGCCCGGCCTTATGGGGGGAGCGCGGGCCCAGGGCCATGGGTGCTTAGTACCCTCGCAGACACCGAAAGCTGTCTCAGCTGCAGCAGGGCAGCAGTCAACCAGGTGTGGGCCGACTCCCGAAAGAATTCAGAGACGCCGGCGCGCTCAGGACACAGAGCACACGTCACTATCCCGCGACGGCCCCCAGACGCGCGGGGGTGGGCGTATACCCAGATCGCCCCGCCTCCACGTGCCAGGCTCTCGGACTCTTCCCACCGCTTAGCCTGCTGAGACCCCGCCCAAACATTGGCTTGTCCCTCAACCCTGTACTCTGACTCCGCGGTAGTCACCTGGTCTCTTCCCCGCGGCCAGAATCGAAGTCCGCGACTCGGGGCAATCTGCGAGCGTAGTGGGGCGAGGACTCCAGAGGCAGCACAGGTGGCAGGTAAGGGACCCGAGCTCCTCCCACTTAAGGTTCACGGTCCCTGGGGCTTGGCTCACAAGGCGGTCCCGAAGCCGAGGCTCCAGGCTCGGCCTGACTGCGCCAGGCTGGGGGCCAGAGCTCCAGAGAGCTCCCTACGTGGACGCTTAGCCAGGGAGTGCCGCACCAGAATCTTTCATCCAGGCAGGCTCACTTGGGGTCCTGGTAGGTGTCCCGCCCTGGACATCCCCACCCAACCCCCTTTGCCACTTCTGGACATCCCAAAGGGGACAGCCTGCCTTGCCCGGGGGCCTGCACCTAGTTGTCCCCTTCTGAAACTTCTCTCCCCTCAGAGGATCCCAACTCCTACCACTGTCGGGGGTCCCCCTTAACATACACAATCTGCAGGCTTTCCTCAGAGCAAGTCTTTGCTTCCGCAGATTTTACCCCTTTGCTTGTGAGTTATTCATGGCAGCTCCCACGAAGGGCCAAGTGTGCGCGGTGACTGGTGCTTCCGGGGTACTGGGGGCTGCATCGCCTTGCAGCTCTGCCAAGCAGGTGCCACAGTTTACACCACTGGCCGACATCTGGACACGCTGCAGGCTGCTGCTGAGGATGTGAGTGCTTCCTCTGAGAACACAGGGGCAGAAACCACCGGCCGGATGCCTTCCGATTACGCGCTCCTCCCAGTCCCTTGCCAGAAACCATAATACTCCCCAATAAAACGTGAAGATTTTCTCAAAGTGGGAAAAACGAACCCCGTAACTTCAGAGCAGGTCATATTTGCCACCAAGTGAATTTTATGAAAAAGTGTTCTGTTTGAGAGCTTTAGGGATTTTGGAATCGCAGCTAAACCGTTGTGGACCTGTGTTTTCCTCTATTTTAGACAAGACTTTATTGAGCTGTACATTTTTACATCACTTTCCTACTGGTTTTCAGTTAAATAAATACTTGGATATGCTTGGTTTACTAGGCACGGGGTGAAGCACTAGGGTTACCCAGATAAAGAAGATATAACTTCTGCTCTTAAAAGCTAGAGTCTAGCTAGAGGAGAAATGGTTCATTTCAATGTAATGTGAATTTGGTAAGTGATAAGAAGCAAATGTGCACAGAATGCTCTGGCATCTCAGGGTGAGTTTCGATATGATATGGGAGGGTAGTTAGGGAAAGCATTCTGGGGGAAGTGGTTCTTGAACTGAGTCTCGAAAGGTAAAAGTTAGGTCAAAGAAGCTAAGACCACCATACCAGCTAAGGGAATTTCATGAGCAGAGGGACAATGGTGAAAGAGTGTGGATATTGTGAGAAAGAATTCCAAAGCTTATATATAGGTACAAGGCAGGAGTGTGAGGTAACAGGCTGGGGAGGAAACAGAAAATGGGTCTTGGAAGACCCAGATAGAGAACTTTGGCTTTATTCTCTAAGAGATGATCCCATTGGAGGACTTTAAACAGATTTGTGTTTTAAATTTTATTTATTTATTTATTTTTAGAGAGGGGAAGGGAGAAAGAGGGAGAGAAACACTGATGTGCGAGAAATACATCAATCAGTTGCCTCTCACGCACCCCCAACTGGGGACGTGGCCCGCATCCCAGGCATGTGCCCGGACTGGGAATTGAACCCATGACCCTTCAGTTCACAGGCCAGCACTCAATCCACTGAGCCACACCAGCCAGGGCAAAACAGATTTGTGTTTTAGATAGTTCCTACTATGTGGCTGGCGTATGAATAGGAATTCATTTAAGGCAGAAAGACTGGAGGCCAACTGAGCAGTTAGTAGGCAAGGAAATAAGAGGGTTGGACCTAGAACATGAATTTGGATAAAAGAAGCCTTGTTCCTGAATAAGGTACTCTTCTTTTTCTGAAATTAGAGGATGGGGCACCTTTGTAGAAGCTGAGGCAGAACCAGAAGTAGAAACAGTTCATGCCTGAGAGCTTTGATGTCTCTGTTAGCAGGCAGCAGCACAGGTGGGGTGAGGAGGGTAAGAGAGCTGGGATTGAGTAGGAATTCCACATGACTGGTGAAGGGTGGGAGCTAAGGGCACATGAGAGGAAAGTGGCCAAGGACAAGGAAAAAGATGGATACTCATTTCTCAGAGCGCAGCCTCCATGCCTTATTTCTCTCATACCCTCCACATGCAGAGTACAATGCCTTGCACATGGTAGGCCTCAGTAAATGTTTTGTATATTTTAAACCTGAGATCCCAATCCACCTTGCTCTATAAAGGGAGGATCTCACACCCCTGAAATTCCTCACAGACATCAGAGGGCAATATTGCCAACCACGCCCCCTCAGCCACTGGCTTTGATTCCTGTAATGGCCTTCTCAGCTCCCACACTGGGAATTGGGGGAAGCTGTGTTATATCTACACTCATGAGTGACTCTGAGCTCATGTCCTATCAGTCTCTCTCCAGGAGCAATCCCACGGGTCCGGTGTGTGCCTGTGGTGTGTGATTCAAGCCAGGAGAGTGACATGCGAAGCCTGTTTGAGCAGGTGGATCAAGAAGAGCACAGGCATTTGGATGTGCTGGTCAACAATGCCTGTGCTGGGGTCCAGGTACTCTGACCTTTGGTCCCAGCCCCACACTCCTGACCGCCTACTTATCCCCACTCCTTGTCCCTTCCATGATCCCACCCCTCCTACCTTCCTGCCTTCAAACCATCTAGTTCATCACTCTCTCTTTGCTTTCCAGACAATCCTAGACAACCTTAAGAAGACATTCAGGGAAAGCCCTGCCCCCATTTGGGATGATGTCAACAAGTAGGATTCAGGTGGGTGTTTCCCATGCCCCGCTGCAAGGGCCTGGGCTCCTCTCACTTACTTAGCCCGACTGAGGGCTCAGACCTTTCCCCATATGCCCTTTCCTTTTCCCTCTGATGTCCCATTTGTTCCACCCAACTATGGAGAAGTTCCATCCAAGTGAATCTGTACCTGGAAATGTCAGCTTTTGTCTTGTTTCTTTCAGTAACTTCCATCTGAAGTTGCCCTTTGCCTCTCTCCTGCCTCACTCTCTGCCCATCCAAATGCACGACCTAGAAGGGGGCCTCCCTCCCTCAATAATGCACACCACCCATAGTCAATGCTTTAAAAAATGGTTAGAGGAAGAAGTGTTTTTTAAATATAACCTTTATTATATTTTTTTCCATTACCATTTAGTTCCCTTATACGCCCCTCCCCCCAGTGAAATTGTTTTGTTCTAGACCAAGAGAAGGACAATAACAAAGATGGAGTGCCAGCCATCTTAGCCTCCAGAGCCTCGCTCCGGACCCAAAGGCAAGGGCACTCCCAGGTCAGAGTTGGGAGGACAGGGGTGTCCCAGGCTTACATGTACATGTGGTACAGGAGTGAGATGAAACACAGCATTTAAAGTTCGCTCAGCCGCGTCATGTCTGTGTTTATTATTTTTGGAACTATGGTACTCTCAAACTGTGCTCCCTGAATATGATCAGCCACCTGTGAGAGTAACTAAGCTATTACCTGCAAATCTAAGATTAAAGTGTCTAAGAACACGTATGGCTTCTTGTGGCAGTCCCAGGGAAGCAAAAGGAGAATCCAATTGTGATTTCCAGAGTAGAAGAAAGATTATGAGGACAGAGAGGGATGGTAGCCAAGAGGCAAGAAAAGAAAATCCAAACAGCTAGAAATAGGCAATGCCCACATCCTTAGCCATCCAAAGAGGGGGGCCTTTCACACTCATCTCTTGCTGGTCAGGGTTTTCAGCCTACAAGGCAAAGCTCCAGCCCTGAGGAATTCTCCGAGATGAAGGTCACTCCTCTTGGAAGCCCATCAACATTGCCTCTCACCTCCCCCACAGACACGCACATAAACATTTACTGTGCCTTTCCTCTGCATTACCTTAGGCTGGGCTTCCTTTCGAAACCATAGCTTGCTATACTTGTTTTCATTTAGAGGTACCTGTTTCCCATGCAAAAGAAATTTTTTTCTGGTTACCAAGTTTATGGGTATTATTTTTTTAATTTTGGACAGATGTGAAAATTAGTATGATCTTACTCTCTCATCACCACCCATTTTTCCCTTGACTGAGATATAACTATTGTTGATAGTTTAGTATTCTACCATTCTTTTAAATATTCAACTTGGAGTAGATACCATAATTTATCTAATCCTTTATCAATTGCAATAGTGGAATTCTTGAAAAAAAAAGTACTTCTTAAAGATTTAATGAACATTATAAAACTGTCCTCCAAAAAGACCCCACCAGTTTCTAAACTTGTGACAATAAGGGAGAATATCTTTTTCACGTCTTCAGCTGTGCTAAACAATCAGGCCGCTTAGTCAGGCAACCTTTGCTACTCTGATAGGCCAAATATATCTGAAGGTGGTTTTAATTCATACTTTTTATTATTTGTGAAGCTTTTTATTCATTTATTGGTTCTTTATTCTTTTGTGAGCTGTTTGAGTTATTTGTTTGTACATCAATTTGGTTTTTTCTAATCCTTACCTGAGGATATGTTTTGTTTTTTTTTAGAGAGAGACAAAGGTGGGAACAGAGAAAAGAAAAAAAGAATCAATACAAGAGAGGAACATCAATCGGTTGCCTCTTGTAGGCACCCTGACCAGGGATCAAACCCAAAACCTTTTTCACAGGCCAGCACTCAATCTCAAACTTTTTTCAGGTTTGGCCCAACTGAGCTACCAGGGCCAGGGCTATTTTTACATCAATTTGTAAGAGATCTTTGTGGAATAGGCTCCTTTGATATATGTTTATAAATATTTTTCCCAATTTATTACTCATTTTTTTTTGCATATACGCTCTCCCCAATTCTCTCAATATACATAAACATGTAGGTGTGTGTATTTGTACATATATATATATATATACATCTTTTTAAGAAGTCAAATAGGTCAATCTTTTATATTTTTTATCTTGGTATGCTGCTAAGACAAGCATTCCCCACCTCAAGTTTATAAATACATTGCCATGCTTTCCTTCAGTGCTTTCATTTTTTTAATATTCAAATAATATATCCTTTTGGAATACATTTTAAAATCATAAATGAGATGAACAGCCAATCCCACCTACCTAGTAAGTGGCCAGTTGTCCCAAATTCATTTATAGAATGATCCCTCTTTCCCTGTTTATTTGAAACGTACCACTTATAATTCACTGAATTGTCATTTACACTTGGATCTAATTATTGACTACTTTATTTCGTTGACTCTCTGCATATTGTTATGCTAGTACTGCATTCTTTTAACTATTATGTCACTGTACATTTTAATATGGGGTGGCAGGATGAAGGGAGCATATGCTCCCACCACATGCTGTTACTCTTCCTTTTTCAGAATTTTCCTGGCCACTCTATATTTATTCTCATTGAGCTTTAGATGATTTTGTTACTTCTTCCAAAAGTCTTACTGAGATATAACACAAATTGACTGAATCTGTGTACAACTGAGGTTTAACACGTTGATTCTTCTGAATAATTATGCCTATACTTGTTCTTTTATATAAGACAGATTTTATAGTTATTCCATGTAGATCTTATATGTTTTTCCCCTGAGCTACTTCAGGTTTGCTACTGCTATGAGAGAGTTCTTTTCTTCCATTACATCCTCTAGAGAGTGCCATTTCTCATCCCTCAGTGGTTAATTTTACCAATGTTCCTCTCAGAAGGTGGCCTCAAATCCTGGATACTCCAGGTCTGCAGCCACCCCTGTGCTGCCATCTCCTGGCCGACTACAGCCACTAGAGGGCAGAAGAAGCTGCCAAGGCTCCAGCACCCAGGCCAGCACTGAACAGGGCCCATTCCTTTCTTGCCCCACCTTCTAGAGGCCACTGCTTGTGCTCAGTGTATGGGGCAGGGCTGATGGTACCAGCTGGCTGGGGACTCATCATGGTCATCTCCTCCACTGGAGGTGGCTGCAGTATATCTTGAACGTCCCCTATACCGTGGGCAAAGCTGCGGTGAGGACCCAATGGCACAGGGGTTGGGGAGGTATAGGACAGTGATGGTACCCATTTAGCTTAGGAGGTAAATCCCCAGTGGTCAGAGTGGTAAGGCCAACTGGCCATCAAGTTCTCCCTCTGCCCCTCCATGAAGTCCTTCACCTGGGCCCCTCTCTGCTGGCTAGAGTCAGTAGTGCACTGGGAAAGGTGGACGGCTGAGACAGCACACCTGGGAAGGGCACAGGTCTGGGACATCCTCAGAAGCAGGGAGGGCAGGGGAAGAAGGTGGCATGGCCAGGTGCCCTGGCTCCCACTCTGCCTTTTGTCCCTCTACAGTGTGACAGGCTGGCTGCTGACTGTGCCCGTGAGCTGCATCTCCATGGGGTCAGCTGTGTGCCCCTGTGGCCAGGGTTGGTGCAGACAGAACTGCTGAAGGATCATATAGAGAGGAATGACAGTGCTGACGAGCCCATGTTTAAGCAAGTTGGCGAGGGGAAGCCGAGGGTGGCAGAGAGTGCAGGGGAATCAGCCTCTTCATCCTTAATATCAAGAGAGTAACAACAGCAGAGGAGTAAAGGCCGGGTATTTCACCACGGCAGTAAATTACGGGGCTGAGCACTGTACACACATTATGTCCTTTAATCCTGTAAGGGAGATAGTATCTCCTTTTTATAGTGAAACTGAAACCCAGAGAGGTAAGAAACTTGCCTAAGGTCAGCCCATGGTCTTGACTCCCACACTGCACTAACCTAGAAGGCCAGCAGCATCCCCAGATCCCTCCACTTAGGAAAGACAGTGGGTCCTGGTGCTAGGGGTACAAAACTCATGTGGCTGTGGGGAGGAGTGGCTCTGGCTCCTTCCAAGATGCTGCATCTGACAGGTGCAGTGATGAGGACCTCTGTTCTGGAACAGAAGCTAAAAGCAGGGAAGAGATTTGGGCAGTGCTCAGGAAACTTAACCCTTCATTTCTCTGCTCCTTATGTTTCAGCTCAAATCTAATTTCTCATCCGGGGAAACCCCAGAAGTGAGTGGCAAATGTGTGGCGGCTTTGGCAGCAGGCAAAGAGGTGGGGAGCAGCTGGTAACAAGAAAGGACCTAGAGGATCTGCAGGGTGATGGCAGTCAGTTCTGGGTCTTGGCTCAGGAAGTGGTTGAGGAATAAACCCTTCTCTTCTCTGGCTTCTGGAGACCCAAAGGGTCAGGATTCCCATTTTGAGGATGCAGAGCTTCAAGAACTAGCTCCTAGGATGTGTGGCCAGAAGCCAGAGGCCCAGGAACCTTCCTAGAAACAGAAACAATTCTGGGCTCCTAAGCCTGTCTCAGGGTGCCCTGTCCTATTGGGCCTGAACCTTGTCACCCTGCACCACTCCCCTGCCATCTCAGCTGGATGTGTGCCCACAGACCCCAATATCCTGAGCCTGAGTGGGAAGGTGCTGCCATCTTGTGACCGTGCTCAGCGCTGTGGCCCCCAGGATGTGGATGGTAAGAGATCTAGCCCAGCTGCCAGCCTGGACCTCTCTTCCTTCTATTTCCTGCTCACTCCTCCCTCACTCTCTTCCTATTCCTTCCTCCCTCATATCCTGTTCAGTCTCTTCAGCCCAGGTAGAGGTATCCGAGGAGTGGGAAATGAGGGTCTAATCCTTCTTCTCTTCCTGTTGTCCTCAGGTCGCCCCATCCAGGACTATTTGTCTTTGAGTTCGGTTCTCTCCTGTGCCTCTAGTGTGGGCTGGCCGGCCTCCTACCTGCCTGGCTTCCTCCGTATGCCCAAGTGGATTATGATGCTCTGCACAAGCAAGTTCTAACTCTCCTGGCCTGACGTCACTACTCGGCTTGTCTTTTCATTTGGACTGGGTGGTTGGGCCTGTCTCAGTGGAACAGAGCAGCCTTTCCCATGTACTGCATGCCCTCAGTGCAAAGAGAAGGCCTCTGCTGTGTGTCTCTGGTGGAGCTTGGGGCCCTACAGGTCCTCCTTTGCGCCTCGGTTTTCCTTGCCCCTACATTTTACTTTTTGCCTTGGTATTGAAAAATGCTCTGAGTACTAATTAGGTCTCATTTCTCCTTGACCACATGTTTTTGAGTGCTGATTCTGTATTGGGCTAAGTTTTAAATACTTGAGAGAAAGAATCGAAGATATTCAAAGTGTCTGGGCTCTCCAGGAGCTCCATCACTGGGACAAGGCCCCTTTCCTCCAGAGCTGTTCTTGCTCTTCCCTGGGGAACGGTCCGTCTCAGGGGCACCAGCCCTTGGGCCAGAAGGCCTGTTTCTCACAGCCCCGCGGGGCATCAGCGCCCCGCCACAACCAGAAGCAGGCACCGCTCGGCCTCACACTGCTCTCCTGCCCCTTCATCGCACCGTCTCTTCGGGGATGCCCGCTGCCTTCTGGCTGGGCCTGACCCAGTGAGGGCGCTGTCCTTGATACTGATGACTTCCTGGGCTCTGGGAGGAAAGTGCAGCCCAAATTCACATGGGAGGCAGAGGAGTAACTAACTGATGGGGCTAACACACTCTCATCCTTCCTCTCGGGATGATACCACCTGAATGACTTTCTGACGAACTAACTAAAGAGCCCTTGAGGGCTGCCGTGCCTGCTCAGGGGGCTGTCCCAGCCTGAGGCGAGGCAGCAGAGGGTGTGTTCCAAAGAGAAGCCAGGGGCTACCCTGGGAGAGCCTTCCGGCCAGCAGCCTAAACGGCCGTTGAGGTAACTGGAGAGCTGCCGTAAGTCAGAGGGGCAGAGACCAGCTCCAGTCTTCAAAAAAGGCAGGGTAAGAGGCTGCCCATAGTGTCTTCAGCAGCTGCAATCTTCCTGTGGCTTTCTGGGGACAGCCCTGGTTACTTTTGCTTGAGCCTTCCAGGGCAGCTCACTGGCTTATGAGAGCTGACTGCGCATGGCTCTACCGAGTCTGCAGTCAGTGACTTCATGGTGGTTGCTTAAAGTCAGCTATACTGAGAGCATATATACCACAGCAGTCAACAAGAGCTACCAAACGGTGTCTGGGGTTTTGTTTTGTTTGTTTGTTTGTTTTGAGAGAGAGTGGGAGCTGGCTAATCAGCACATGACTAGAACTGTGTACCCAAACCCCACCATTTGCCCAGGCACTCCATTTGGATCAGTAATAAGATTCCCTCACCATCCTCTCATCCCTTCCACTAACCACTCTAACCACTTATCTAGAAAGATAAGACAGGTGATTGAAATTTAAGTTGTGAGCAATAGGTTTCCAGTGAGGGGTTCGTCTTAGATGCTGAGCAATATACTATTAAAGAAGTGCTCCCAGAGGAGGCCAGTTAGTGGGGGGGAGTGGGGGCGGTCAGATAAGCAAGCTAGTTCCCCAAACAGCTCTGGAGCGTGAGGCCTCAGGGCAGCCCCAGCCTGGGGCAGTCCCCTGCTGTGCTGTGGCCCAGGGGTGAAGCAGCTCCATGAGGCCTACGGCCCTCCAAGCAGAACCGAAGGTGTCAACCTTGAAAGCACACCGAAGGGGGCATCATGCACGAAAACGGAAAAGGGCAGCCAGGGGGGTGCGGGCAGAGCACTGACACTGTCAGCTACAGGCGGCTTTAAGCAGGAGAGTAGTGTGATAAGATTTGCATTTTAGGAAGCTCACTGGGACCGAGGTATGGGGAGGATAGGCAACAGAGACATCAGAAGAGCCAACATACCACATCCAGGATGCGATGGCAGCGGAGGTGTGGGCTAAGGAGAGCTGGTAGGCGGCAGAGTAACAGACTGGGGATCTGGGGGAAAGAAGGTGGGACTAGAGCAGGACTACTCTGGTGCTACCAGTGGCATGGGACCCATGAACCTAGCAGCAGGCACAACGGAAGAATGTGCCTGAGCTGTGAAGGAGATGCCAGTTTGCCTGAGGTTAGCCCTGGTGGGACCCTAAGGGGCTGGCTGAGATGCACGCAGCCCCTACCCTCACCCGCTTGACCGGTCCCCAGAAGATGGTTAATCCCCCAAAGGAGCCCAGGGAGGGATGGAGAGAGATTTTTTTTTTTTTTTTGCATTTTTAACTTAAACTTTTTTAAGGTCACATGTTCACACGCCTCCAAACCCAAAAGGTAGAGAAGGGTGTACTATGAAAAGTTCCCCCCCATCCATGCCTTTGAGTGACCATACCCCAACTCAGAGGCAAGACAACCAGAGCTACCAAATTTATAGATAGCCCCAGAAAGAGCCCAGACAAATAGCTCTAAGCAAATAGCTGCGTATACTCAGAGAAGTGATGTGGCCGTGTGCAAAGTGGGGCGTCTCTTTCTCCAGCTAAGGGAGGCTGTATCTCCCAGTCTCTGAGGCCTGTTCTGGCCTTGTGTCCTTCGCTTCTAAGCTAGGAGTATCCCTGGGCCCAGAGGCCCCTCCCCTTCCCAGGTCTTTATGCAGCTGCTCCCATCACCAGAAACTTCCTGACCCTGCCACTAGAGAGGGTAAGAGAGTGACTGATGGCTTAAGGAATGGAGAGTAATGGACACAGAGAAGGGGTGTGAATGCCGAGGAGCCCAGCCCAGCCCACGAGTCCTCTTTTAGGGCAACTGCCCAATGGTTAGGGTTGCCAAAATGAAGCAGACTGTGGAGCATGTGTCCCCAGGGTGGCCTCATGGATGTGAGCTCTGACCAACTGGCCAACACAAAACAGGAAGTTGATGGAAGCAGGGCTGGACCAAGGGGTCTCAGATTCCAGCTTTTTGGGACAAGTCACTGAGGAGGGGTCCCGTTGGGCCCTGAAGGCCCCTTTGGATGATGTGAATGACAATAGGACGGCGATTTAGGTACAGGGGATGAGGAGCCCCAGCCCAATAGACAAATCAAGGTGAGATGGTTAGACCCAGACATGTCCTTTTTCCTTCCTCATCCTGGTTGCTACCCATCATGGCCCCCAAAGGCTTTGGCACAGTCTCTGAGTTGTTGAATGAGGTGCCTTCACCTCCTTGGCCTCCCCTGGGGAGGACCCCCACCATATCCTCAGAGATCACTTTGCCATAGCCTGTCCCCATTCAATCTTCTCCCTGTCCTCAATCCCCTAAGTTGGTCCACTACTCCACAGAGCCTCTCCTCCCTGGAGCCTTCTGCCTGTGCCCTCTCAGGCCTCCCCTCCTGCCACTGTTCCTCCTGGCCCCTGAACCCACGCTCATCTGCCTTCCAGCCCCACCTCTCCACAGGCTCTACCCCTACCCTTCCATCTCCTAGTCGGTTGGCCTTTGTTGCAGCCTCCTGCTGTGCCCTGGGCAGGGCAGGGTGGACAGGCACAGCCCAGCCTTACAAGGCAAGGTCCAGCTCTCAGAGTGCTTCCAGTCATCATCATGAAACAATTAGACAACCACAGCAAGACCCTGGGTGGGGACTCAAAGGAGCAGGAGTCAGTGTGACCTGCTCCCCAGGTCACACGCAACTCCTGTTCCTTTCAGGTTTCACCTTCCTGGGAGTGTTACCACATTCTTATCCCTGCCTTTCTCTATAAAGCCTCACAACTGGTCTCAGTTCCTGCCTCCAGGCAACTAAGACGTCCTTGCCCATCTGTCTCTAGCCGGGGCCAAGCAGGCTCACTCAGAGCCAAGGTCAACAGGCCACAGGACCTGCCTGGACTTGCGTGCCGGAAGAGGAGAGGAACTGGAAGCCACCTGTGCTTAGCTTGATAATGGGGAATCTGGGAGAGTAAAGGACCCTTTCGTGAGTCATTGAAAATGGAGGAGACCAAAGAATGCTGGAAAGGAGGCGGAGGGAGGAAGCGGGGTCAGCTTCGTGCGATTTCTGTTAGTGAGTACAAACACAGATGCCCCATCCTCGGCTCACCCTTCCTTGAAGAGGTGGCTCCAGAAGAAACAAGCAAAGCTGAGATTCCACAAGCAGACACTGCCCCGCCATCCCCAGAGGGGCTTGTGCAAGAGGAAGCAAAGCTGACTGGGCTGCGCGCTTTGGCGTCACTGTAACACCGCTGAGCCAACCAGAGACTCTCGTTGTTGCAGGGCTGACAGAATTAGTGTCTACTGAGCACCAGCAATGACTTGAACACTCTTGCCAGGTCTTAATCTCTCTTTACCAGCCACGTAATGTAAATACTCTCCTACAGCTGAGGAAACTGAGGCAAGCCCTCTGAACCTTAACTTGCACCACCCATCCCCTCAGAACTTAAACCTGAGTCATGACTGGGTGCAAAGGGGACACGGGGACAGTGTTGCTCCTGTCAGCAATTCCAGGTGTTCTTCTTTACTGTATTTTGAGTTCCACCCCATTCCTTGTCCACTCCCCCTCCACCTCACCCTGGCCGTGAGGCCTGGAGCACAGCCACGTCAGACCACTCCTCCCTACCTCACCCCAAGCTCCACGCCCTAGGATCTAAGAGTCCCCCGCTTCCCTAATCCCCACTCCAGCCCACGGGTGCAGTATAATCTTCCTTTGGCCTCCACTGCTCACCATCCCTTTACACATTCGCTCTTTCCCAGGACACCCCAACACTACCACCGCCGACAGTATTTCAATACCCTGTTTAATTTTCTCAGGGAACTTAGGACTCTGAAATCATCTTTTGTGTACCCTTTCTTTCATGAGTGGAAGCTTTATGAGACCAGGGGACTTGGCAGTCTGGGTCATTGCTGTGAAGTGAGCTGTACTGGTGCTCAATGATTATTGATTGGTGATTGGCTGAATTATGTAAAATGTTGGGCAACCACCCTGGTGCTGGCACCAGGCCGGGTGAGGGGAGGTGCAGTCAAACAAGGTTTCTTGGGTAGTTCAGAGCCAGCTGGAGTGAAAGCGGGGGTGCTGCGTGCCATGGGATGAGCCAGAGTGCAGGCACCACAGGCCCCAACGCTGGGGAGGCACAGAGGACAGCCAGGGCTCCTCCCCTTCCCTTAGGCTCCAGCTCTAAGCTCACTTCCCCGGGAAACTTCCTCACCCCAGACACAGGTGGAGCTGTCATTTTACATTTGCTTATACAATTGCTTGACTCCCTCTCTGCACTATTTTCTTTTTTTGATATCTTATTTATTCATTTTCAGAGAAAGGGAGAGAAACATCATTGCGTGGTTGCCTCTCATGCGCCCCCTACTGGGGGCCTGGCCTGCAACCCAGGCATGTGCCCTGACAGGGAATCGAACCGACGATCTTTCTTTCTTCCTTTCCTTCCTACCTTCCTTTTTTTTTCTTTTTAAGATTTTATTTATTATTTTTAGACAGAGGGAAAGGGAGGGAAAAGGAGAGGGAGAGAAACATCAGTGTGTGGTTGCCCCGCATGTGCCCCCTACTGGGGACGTGGCCCGCAACCCAGGCATGTGCCCCGACTGGGGAATCAAACCAGCAACCCTTTGATTCGCAGGCCGACGCTCAATCCACTGAGTTACACCAGCCAGAGCTGAACCAGCGATCTTTCAGTTCGCAGGCCAGCACTCAGTCCAGTGAGCCACACCAGCCTGCGCTGCACTATTTTCATCACCTAGAAAGTTCTGTTGGACAGCCCTGCTCTGAACCATAAGCTCCATGAGGGCAAGGCCTGTGTCTGTGTTTGGCTCACCAGCCTGGTACCTGTGCCCAGCATGGCATTCAGTATAGAGGGCACTCAGTCCCTAGCTGTCGAATGAATGAATGGGACAGGGAAGGGGTAGGGGCCAGGTCCTCCCCCAAGGGAAGAGTTCTTCCTTCCTGGGACTGGTCCTTTGTCCCCTGTGCTCATCTACCAGCCAGAGCATCCCTGCCTACCCCAGGCTCCCACCTGTTCTAAGGCTTTCGTTTCTCCCATGGGCATAGAACCTCAGGGCTGCTGCCTCCTAGCACCACTCACATTGTATATTCCCTAAACCCCAGGTGCACCCTGGAGCTGCGCAGCAGTGGCTGCCACTCTAGCCCTGCCAGGCAGCAAGCTTTTCGGACATGTTCCCGGCCCACCAGTGCTTTCAGCAGTTTTAAGGCACCACTGTCATCTTCGAAAACCACTGTGCAGGGCCGGACTCCTGTAGCCGAGGCTTCCAGTTCTGACTCAAGAAGCTTTACCAGATTTTCAGCCCCGCTGCCTTGCAGTTCTTCTGGCGTCTCCTTCCCCAGAGACGCCAACCCGAGTTAGCACCCTCCACGCCCTGAGTAAGATCGGATGCTCTGTGGTGGGGACTTCCCCTCTGGGGCCCTTCTGTCTTTTGGGCCCAGCCTTGGGTCCCCGCCCTCCCCTCTCACCAGCCAGTCTATTCCCTCCTCTTCCCCAGCCAAGAGGTGTGCTATGGGCAAATGGTGGCATCTCTGGCCATTGAGGAATTTCCTCAACCTGGCAGAAGGAACTTGGGAGCAGGGAAGAGAGAAAAAATATCCAAGCGCTCAGACCAAGTGCCCAAGTGCCCAGGACCCTGGGGGACAGGCAGTGTAGAGGATCCTCTTGCACTTTGAGTCATTCTGGTTGCCTGGTCCATCCCAGGAATCAAAACTGTTGGGGTAGGGAGACTCTGATCATTGAACGTCCTCTACTGTACCTACAAAGTGGTTGACCAGCACATACTTGATTACCTTCCATGGTGGTGAGTTCACTACCACTCACTGAAACCCATTCCACCTTTGGACACATTTAATTATTAGAAAGCCTTTCCTGATGAGTCTGTGTCTACTCACTAGTCTTTGTCTTTGTTCCCAGATAAACAGGATCAATGCGGCTTCTGTTCCAACTAGCAGTCCTTCAAGAGGTTGGGGACCACTATCATCTGCCCCTTGCATCCTCTCTCCCAGTTCAACATCTCCATGTCCTCCCCTCTGGTCACGGGCTCTCCTCACCATCCTGATTTCTCCCTCTGGAACCTACAATTTGTTCCTGTCCTTCTTAAATTAGACCTTACCCTGTTAACAGATACGGGTCTGCTTATCACAGATCTGGGGCCCATGGGCCCCACGATTCTGGGTCCTAAAGCTGTTTTCATGTAGCTCAAAGTCATGTCAGTGCTTCTGTCAAGGAAATCAGAGTCGAGTCGGACTAGCCCTGCACCAACCACAGTCTCCCTGTCTGCCCACACTGTTGTTATTCCACCTCCCACAAATGTGGCTCTTTAGCAAATGACTTTTGGGGGACCAAAGACCCAGATTCTACCTCTATCCCTATTCAATACCATCTCAAATCTGGCCCTTCAAACTATGTTTAGGTCAGGTTCCATCACCCAGTATTCCTCCCAAAGATGTGTTATTTATTTTCAAATATGAGAATGGCACCTACGTGCTCACTCAACACGTCACTTAAAAACTGCCACCACTAGGGATTTCCCTGCAGGTTGACAAAGACACGTTCAATCACCTTTATTTGGAGATGAATGTCCTATCAGTTATGACTATACCTACTGTCCTATCAGCCCACCCACAGTTCGCCATTTTGTTCCTAAACGTATCCTGAGATGGGTGCAAAGGTGCTGAGACAATCTACCACATTCTCACAAAGCGGTTGACCAGTATGTGCTTGATTACCTCCCATGGTTGGGGAACGTGGTTTCTAGCCCTGACTCTGCCATGATGTATATCAATTTCATGTCACCAAGTATCTCTGGGCCTGTGATATTATGATTTACAGTAAGAAATATATGTTTGGTCTTCGTCCCCTAAAACCCTTGTAATTTTCTAAAGTGACAAGAACACTAGGAACATCTCTCCCTCTACCCTGGTTCCTAACACAGGGCTCCTGAAACCCTTGTCAATTCGCAAATGACAAGAGCATTAGGAACATATTTTGTTCTAATGAGGCAACTCTGGGTGGGCTTCTGGATGGCTTCTGGAGGGGGACTGGTTGCCAATATTAAAAGCTTTGAATTTTTAGCTCCACCCTCCATCGTCCAAGAGGGGAGAGGGGCTGGAAATGTAGCTATAATTGACCATGCCTATGTGATGAAGCCTCCATAAAATCCCAAAAGTATGGAGTTCAGACAGCTTCCAGGTCAGCAAACACCTCCACATTGGGAATCTGATGCACCTCAACTTTATGGGGACAGAGGCTCCTGCACTCGGGACCCTCCCAGACTTTGCCCTATGTATCTCTTCATATGGCTGTTCATCTGTCTCCTTTATCACATCCTTTAATAATAAATTGGTAAACAGAACTTCTGGCCAAGATGGAAGTATAGGTAGATACACTTTGTCTCCTCGCACAACCAAAAGAAGGACAACAAATCTAAAAACAAAAAATAACCAGAACCGCCAGAAAATCAAGCTGTATGGAAGTCCAACAACCAAGGAGTTAAAGAAGAAACGTTCATCCAGACTGGTAGGAGGGGGAAAGACAGGCAGCCAGGCCGAGAGGATGCACGGTAAGGCTGCGGCTGGCGGACAGGAAGTGGGGGGGTGGGCAGGCAAGGTAGTCGGGTGGTCCCACATTTGCGTGTGGATAGACCAGGAGGAACAACTGGGGAGTGAAAGAGACCATGCAACCCGGGGTTCCGGTGCAGGAAAAGAAAGCCTCAAAACTCCTACCGGTAAAAACCTGTGGGGGTTGCGGCAGTGGGAGAAACTGCCAGTTTCATAGGAGAGTTTGTTTGAGAGGCCCACAGGGTCCTAGAACATACATGAACCCACCCACCTGGGAATCAGCACCAGGAGGGCCCAATTTGCTTGTGGGTGTCAGGAAAAGTGACTGAAAACCGGCCAAGAGCCAAGCAAGTGGCATTGTTTCCTCTACAGCCCTTCCCCAACAGACAGTGTCACAAGGCAGTGATGTGAGTGGCCCCACCCTGGCAAATACCTAAGGCTCCATCCCTCACAGTGTAATAGGCCCGTGGAGACAAAAAAATATGGCCCAAACAAAAGAACAGATCAAGGATCGAAAAATAGAACTAAGCAATGAAGAGATAGCCAACCTATCAGATGCAGAGTTCAAAGCACTGGTAATCTGGGTGCTCAGAGAACTGGTGGAGTATGATGGCAAAATGGAGGAAAAAGGGAAGGCTATGCAAAGTGAAATGAAGCAAAATATACAGGGAACCAACAGTGAAGGGAAGGAAACCAGGACTCAAATCAACGATCTGAAGCAGAAAGAAGAAACATTCAACCAGAACAGAATGAAGAAACAAGAATTCAAAAAAATGAGGAGAGGCTGAGGAACCTCTGGGACAACTTTAAATCATATCAAGCATTTTCTCAGACCACAAGGATGAGTGTACATTTACACAAGGGAATACTATGCAACAGAAAGGAAGAAGGAGCTACTACCCTTCAGAACAGCATGGATGGAACTGGAGAGCATTACGCTAAGTGAAATACGCCAGGTGATGAAAGACAGATACCATATGATCTCACCTATAAGTGGAATCTAATCAACAAAATAAACAAGCAAGTAAAATATACCCAGCAACACTGAAATAAAAAACAAACTGACAGTAACCAGAGGGGAGGAGGGAGAGGGATGACAGGGGAAAGGGAGGGGAAGAGTCATCAAGGGACATACATAAAGGACCCATAGACAAAGACAAATGGGGGAAGGACTGAGGGCGGGAGGTGGGGGTGTGTGGGGCTCGGGAAAGTGGTGGTGGGAAAATGTTGACAAAAAAATAAAATAGACACAGAGAGGCTAAGAATAGTATAGGAAATTAAGAAGCCAAAGAACTGATATGTACATGGACACCCCATGGACATGAACTAAGGGGTGTGCGGTGATGGGATGGGGCGCAGGGCAGAGGGGGGTAAAGGGG